>CAJVQA010002494.1:0-21807 GCA_910591915.1 Cetraspora pellucida | reverse complement strand
TCTATTATTTTACTTTTAGTTACAAAGACTAAAAGTAAAATAATGGAACTGTTCTATTATTTTGCTATTATGTTACTGTTATGTTACTTATATTGACAAACCTTCTGTTATTTTATTGTTATTCTACTATTATGTTGCTATTATACTACTATTATTTGACAGATATAGAATAAAATAATGGCAGATTTTTTTTCTGTTATTTACCTATTATTCATTCTTTATTTATTTATTTGACCTGTAGATAATTATAATATTATATTACAAAAAGTAAAAATTTGTTTAGATGTGAGTTTTTTGAATTTAATTAGAACAAGAAAATTTTTGATTTTGTTTTTAAGCATCTTATATGTTGATTTAGTTGAACCATTTCCATCAAAATAGATACCAAAGTATCATATAGTTTTATAAGACTTATGTAGAAGTATTATTTGATTATTGTAGTAAAGATTTGATATAGTAAGGTTTAATTTGTTTTTGTTTTAAGAGATATGTAAAAGGTCAGATAAAAAAACTACATGAAGTTAATTCATTCAATACTAGAATGAATCCATGATGTAATTAGAACCTAGGATGGCTACACCAGATGGTGATGACTAAAAATTATTAGAAAAAAAAAAAATTTTTTTTTTATATAAAAAAAAATTTTTTTACTTTACAATCATGTTGCTATTAAAATGAGCAAAAATAATGCAACATGTATATTGAAATAAAGCTCGTGCCCCCAAAAAATTTTGATCACCCTCACCGTTAATATATATATATAAAAAAATAAAAAAAAAATTTTGATCACTAAATTTTTAAATCTTTTTTATTAATGAAATATTTCTATTTGCGAATAAAATAAAAAAAAAATTAACAAATACGCCCGGAATTGCGTAAGATAATATGATCCGACTAAATTTTTTTTTTTGTTGCATTATTTATGATCGCCAGTGTATATTATATCATTATATATTGTAATTTGCATATAATATTAATTTGCGTAATGCTAATTTGCATAATAGTAAAATATTAATATTGAATTTATAAAATCTGTTGTTTTCTGTGTAACCGTGATATACTTTTGAGCCTACTGTACGTTTCATATCGGGTGTTGCTCGAGAACTCTACGTATGCTGATTTTCGGAATTTGAATTAGGGTTTTTAAGGTTTGCTTTAAAAGCTTTAAAAGTAAACCCTAAAAAACCATAATTCAAATTCCAAAAATCGGAGAACATGATATAAATGATAAAATCATTAGGTCATACTCCGGGTATTAAACGAAATTAGGAGGAATGAATGACGTCTCTTGGATGCTTTTTTATAGAGGTACCATATAACACATTAAATTTCTTGGGATTATTTCCTCAGTTTATATTTAAAATAATTTTAATATTCCAAAAATCAAGGTAAATAACAGTACTTACAGAAGAACATTAATTTGAATTATACCAATAAAAATAATAATTCACTTATTTAAGGGATAAACGCGTTGCAAATAATAATATTCGATAATATGTATAAATAAGATTTCATCCATGCGATTTCGTGATACTTATTCACAAATATATGACACATTAAACTGGCGCCGTTTTTCTTTTTTTTTTGTAAAAAAAAGTTAGATTTATCTAATTACTCGGAAAATGTGTCAGATATTTATGACCAATCATTGTATAAATGCATCATTAATATAAATTCTATTAATTAAAGTGGTTAGATATCAAGACATTATGATAGGTAATATGAGAATACAAACAAGGAGAAAAATTAAGTAAATGAGAATAATAATAGTAATAATAAATTTAGTCATCTTACAAAATTAGATAGATCCATCTGTCGACCTTCGCTAAAATACTTGACACACCAGTTCAAATTTATTTTCCAGAAGAAATAATCCTCATAATGTCTAATTCAAAACAACAGACCACTCGTGAGGTATTTCACCATATTGTATTCCCATTAACGTGTCAGAAATTCGTCGAGTCACAGGTCCTGCATTACTTGAAGGATCATTTGGATCTAAAGGCACTGCTAAATCTTCTCCACGATAATTAATTATTTTAATAGGAGTGACAATACATGCGGTGCCAGAACCAAACATTTCTCTCAAGCGACCCTGTTTCAAAGCATTTACTACCTCGGACATGGTAATTTTACGTTCTGAGACCTTGAACTCATTCCACGTCCGAGCCAGTTGTAATATTGAATCACGAGTCACACCAGCGAGAATGGTACCATCTAAGGGCGGTGTCACAAGTTCAGTTTCTAATAATAAACAATTTTAAAATTTGAATTGTCTATATAATTGTATCAAGATAAAAAGTTGATAAATAATATCATACCACCATATTCATTATCTAAAAGAACAAAGCAGTTCATCGTACCCACTTCAGTTATTTCATCATCAGGACCAAACAGCCATAAATTTTGCTGATAACCTTTTTCGGCAGCTTCTATTTGCGGTCTAACACATGGAGAATAGTTTCCACCAATTTTGGCATCACCAGTTCCACCAGGCCATGCTCTTACGTTTTCAAATGTAGACAATAATTTAACAGCACTAAATCCAGTCTTGTAATATGGCCCCGCAGGAGAACAAATAATAAATAGAAGTGCTCTAGAATTGGGACCTATTCCTAGAGAAGCTTGTGTACCAATAAGAGTAGGACGTATATATAATGAGAATCCTCTCTCGGCTGGAACCCAACGTTCCTCTAAACGGATCAGTTTTTTTAAACACTCTAATAATTCATCTTCGCTGAATCCCTGGTTTAAATAGTTAAATTATTTTTATAGGATATAATCATCATAACATTAAAGACGTGAAAAAAAGTATATAATAAAAATATCTACTAGGTTCGACCGATCAAAATTTCAATATCTACTCCAATAACATCCCAAATTATACTCACAGGTAATGTAAGCCTTGCAGCAGATCTATTAAGTCTCTTCATATTCATGTCTGGTCTAAATAATCGTAATTTCCCATTTTTATCTTTATAAGCTTTTAGTCCTTCGAAGCATTCAAAAGAATAATGGAATACCATAGCACTAGGTTCAAGTGAAATCTTGCCAAAAGGCTGGATAATTGGATCAGACCACCCATCTTTACTATTCCATTCGATCGTTAGCATATGATCGGTAAAGTGTCGCCCAAATATAAGATCCTTGCTTGGAATAAGGGGTTTTAAAGATTCGGATAATTTGACCTGAAGTCTTCTATGCTGTTTAACCATTAATTTAATTCATAGTGGTGGTATATGTTTGGGTAAGAGTATTTGACAAGTAACGATAAAAGTTATTTTCTGCAAATGGCAAATTCGAGGAATATGAAAATACTGGTAAAAGGATATTTTTTTGTAACCAAGACTTGTAATAGTGTCTCTAGTAAAAGATCAGAAATGAAGTGAGCTTACATTAATGTCAGTGGTTTTTGCATCAGAGAGCGTCGACTTAAAAAAAGATTGTTGTAAATTTAAAGGTAATCTTTTGGTATAGTGAGGTAAGGCTAACCTAGTTGATACTGGAATAAGAGTTGTGAATAACCGTTTCGAAACGAAAGCGGACATTGTAGCTTATCTTTAAAGATGAAGTACGTATGATTAGATACCCTTGTTATTTAATATTACATTGTTATTATATTTTGTACAATGATTCTTTGTACTGCTATAAAAAAGGAAACCACGTGAAGGATTAGGTATGTTCTAATTTCCCTCGGGAAAGAACCATAGGCTAACTTTCCCGCACTATTATTGGTCATATGCGTCAGCATGTGACAATGAGCCAATAAAATTATACTGGTAAAAATTAGTTTTGTTATACGAAAAAGGTCAAATATATTTTCTTAAACCAACGTTTATTATGAAAAATTAAATCCTTTAAGTTTTTCAAGGTTTAATTCCTTGTAATTAACCGTTTTTACATACGTAATACGTGAAAATTCTTTACACTGTTTTAAAAACTATATATGAAACTTCCATAAGTGCACCCTCTATAAGTGCACACGCTTAAGTTCAGGCCCAAATATATACATGACTTCCATAAATGCACTTTTTCTTGTTGTTCTCCAAGTACGCGTCATAAAAGTTCGGTCCAAGAGCGTGCCAAACGTTTTATCTAGTTTTTTTTTTACTAAGTCAAATACATTCGACCATTTAATAAGCACATATAGTTCTATACGTTCTTCTAAGTAGAACACCTCTAGGTTGATAGAGATGGTGTGAAATGTTACACTGTATAATACAATTGTAAGTGATTGACCAATCAGAAGAAAGTTAGAAGTTAGTTGATCTCATTCCTTGATTGGCCAAGATAAGAAAACCTGAGGTTAGAAAATGTTTCTTACAACACACCTGGTTTCGTACAATGAAGAAAATTATCGTAGCTAAAAAACCAATTTTCGATAATGACTTCACAGTAGGTTTAAGCGAAAATTTGTGGAATGAATTAATTCTAGAAGAATGTTATGAATGTAAAATTTTTATTTATTATAATTATAATTATTATTATTTTATTTATAATGTTCTCTGAATTATTTAGATCCTCAAGGTACAATATGTATCTCAATTAGCCAAATTGACGTCAATAAAAACAATCCATTGCGGTCACATAAAAATAAGTCTCTTACAAACTCTTCAGTTATTGCCTTCGGGAAGTGCCATTATCCTGAACACCATGAACTCATATCTAGTGTAGGTTCCTTATTTACACTAATTACAGCACCAAGAATTATTTATGCTAAAACTTTCCTTTCCTTTCCTAACAAGGATCATGTTTGTTATGTCTCACCAAAGTTTGCTAAACAAAATAATTTTGTCAATGGAATCGAGGTGGATATTATTAATGTACGACCAGTTGAGTTGGATGAAGTGATAATTGGCGCTTTGGATTACGAGTCTTATGAAGCACTATTAAGAGGTGTGTGATGGCAAGTTTTTGATTAGTAGGTAAGAAAATTTTTTGTCCGATTAAGATTATGAATATCTTTTCTAATGCTATTTCTCTGATATTTTTTACGACTGACTTTCGCCATCGGATCTTACAAACTGTAAGACTCTTCTACTATATTTAATTGCCTTCACTTGTCCCCGCCAATTATCATTCGTTATGGCCAAATTTATAGACTTAATAATTTACCTATATCTTCGAACTCTGATTCTTATTTTGGATTTAAAATTTTGATATGCGGCCCAGTTTTGCAAGGCATTGTCAAGGATCATACGAACTTTATTATAACTGATATTTCAAAAGATTATTATTTAAATGATCACGAATATGATGATGAATTTGATGCAGATACTACTGAATTTACCGTCGAAAATGAGTTGTTAGATCAAGACATATTAGATTTAAAGGATGATTATATGACCACTCAGTTAGCACTTCTTGAAGCTAATGATCAAGAAGAACTGGATGGTGATGAGTCTGACTACATTTCTTCAGTTGCATCATCTGATGATGAAAGTTGGAATAATGTTGTCCCACTTCCGACTAAATCAAAATTTACTCCTGTCATTTTATCGTATCCCTTTCCAAGTAAATTATTGCAACCAACTCCGAATGAAAAAGAAGATCCGGAATCAAGGATCCTCATAAGTTTGAAAGAACTCGCGAGGTTGGGTTTCCAAAGTGGAAGTTGGGTGTGTTTTTTTTTTATATGATTATTTATAATATTTTATGTTCATTTCATACTTAATTTGTTTTTTTTTATGCATAAAAGGCTTTGGTATCAGGACCTAAAATTGAAAAATCTAGGATGTGCAAGGTTTATGCTGTTGATGTTCCTATAGCTTCAACGTATGATATCTGTTTATTTATACTCATAATTTATGTTCATTTAAATTTATTTCTGATTTTATATTTAATGATGAAACTATCTAGAGATGCATTGGCATCAGTTTACGTCACACCAATGCTTCATTTCAATCTTGGGTTTGGTGAAACGACATCAAATGAATGTCTATTTATTCAGCCAACTAAACAAAATCAATCACCACCTCCTGTTACTAGAAGTATTTACGTGGCAAGGGTGGCGTCACCATCGTCTACTGATAGATCTATCCACACTGCAAGCATTAATGGACTTAAAAACTGGTTTGAAGAAGCTGATAGGATAGTTTGCGAAGGGGATATTATAGCAATACTGACTGATGGTAAGTTTTTTATAATGTTTTTTTTTGTCAACGTCTATTTTATTAACATTACTTTTTCATTAATAGAGGAAGCTGCACGGTTAAGACCACAAAAAATTGAAGGTGATATTGAGACATTAGAAGACATGGATATTGCAACGTCACCAATCAACCCTGGAACTGTAGTATATTTCAAAATTTCAGAAATGAAACACAAGAATGCGAAAATACACTTGAAATATGGATATGGAATGCGCGTAGACCATAATTGTACTGAAATGGTTCAAACTGGGATGGTACATTCTAAAGTGCCTTTCGTGAAACGCTATATGAATCCCAAGGTTTTGAACCGGTTAGATTTAAATCCATTTCTAACATCATCAGAGACACCTCAATCTCGACTTTTCAACCTTATTTCTTCGTGCCTACATCCAAGTGCTGTGTCACTTAACCTCAGCTGTACTGTTCTTTTACATGGTCCACGTGGCTGTGGCAAGAAGACAGCAGTCGAATGGATTGCCGAAAGAATTGGTATTCATGTTTATGAGGTGAATTGCTTTGACTTTGCGGGTGAAACTGATACAAAAACAGAAACGTCTCTTCGTTCAAGACTTGATAAAGCTGTGACTTGTTCTCCTTGTGTGTTATTATTACGTCATATTGATGCACTTGCTAGGAAAAGTGCTGTATTGGAGACTGGTCAAGAACCTACAATTTCTATTATCTTACAAGAGTCTTTTAAACAATTGATTGAAAATTTCCAAACTATTGGATATCCAGTTTTAGTAGTGGGTACGACAGGTGATATTGATAAAGTACCTTCCAGCGTGATTGGTTGTTTTAGGCATGAAATTGTTTTCGAAGCTCCATCTGAAGCAGTAAGATTAGAAATTTTAAAGCAGTTGACAAGTGAAACATCGGTCGCTCCGGATGTTTCGTTGTCATCACTAGCAACACAAACCGCTGCATTAGTCGCCAATGACTTGGTTGATTTAGTTGCGAGAGCAGGCTTGGCAGCACTGGAACGCGTAGAAAATGTCGTGAAAAAAACAAAACAATCACTAAAAGATATTGATCTGATTCGTGCAGGAATTGCTCTAACGGCAGCTGATTTTAATGATGCTCTCGGCAAAGCTAGAGCTTCATATTCAGATAGTATTGGCGCCCCAAAAATTCCGAATGTAACATGGGACGATGTTGGGGGCCTAGCATCTGTAAAAAATAATATATTAGATACTATACAACTACCACTTGAACATCCAGAATTGTTCGCTAGTGGAATGAAGAAAAGATCGGGAATACTGCTCTATGGACCACCAGGAACCGGAAAAACACTTCTCGCCAAGGCTGTTGCCACTTCATGTTCTCTTAATTTCTTTTCTGTAAAAGGTCCTGAACTTCTTAACATGTACATTGGAGAATCAGAAGCTAATGTTCGACGCATTTTCCAACGCGCAAGAGATGCTAAACCTTGTGTAATATTTTTTGATGAGCTGGATTCTGTTGCTCCAAAAAGAGGGGAGAAAGGAGACTCTGGTGGTGTAATGGATAGAATTGTTAGTCAACTTTTGGCTGAATTGGATGGAATGGGGCAAGGAGGTGGGGCAGCAGACGTATTTGTTATTGGTGCAACAAATCGACCCGATTTGTTAGATCCAGCATTACTAAGACCTGGACGGTTTGTGTTTTCGATAGATTTACATTTTTTGAATAATTTATACGTACATCAATATAATTAGATTATAACTTTCTCCTTTTCAGTTTTGACAAATTGCTTTATCTAGGAGTTAGTGAAGACCACGATGCACAACTTAAAATCATTCAGGCACTTACAAGAAAGTATGGTTAATATTTTAAATTACGTACGCATATGATGTTTGAATAACACATGTATATTTTTTTACTAGATTCCGCTTACACCCATCATTGGTCCTCCGTTCTGTAGCAGAAAAATGTCCATTTAACTATACTGGAGCAGATTTCTATGCTTTATGTTCTGATGCTATGTTGAAAGCCATGTCAAGAACAGCCGAGGCAATAGAAGCCAAAGTTTGTACGTAATATTAAATATTTTTTAGCAATCTCAATATATAGATATATAGTATTTATCGCTTAATTATTCTATAATTTTTAATAGTTCAATTGAATTCCAATCCAACACCCAACCTCCCCAAACCCGTAACATCACAATACTATCTTAATCATCTCGCAACATCTGATGATATTCTTGTAGAAGTTACACAAGAGGATTTTGAAAAAGCTTTGAAAGAACTTATACCCTCCGTTTCTGAGAAAGAATTAGAACATTACCGTATGGTACGAATGCGGTTTGAGCAACAGGAAGAGAATTAGTAACGGAGGACTGTGGTTTACAGTTCTATCCTAGACCAGGAAACTTGAAAATGATAGGCTAATTAGTGCTTAATGTATTTTTAAGTCTTCATAAATAACCAAAATATCTATATTTTTCTTATATTAAACGCTTAATAAAAACAAACCTTTTTTGAAACTAAGGATTATGAAACAAAATTAATTGAAAATTTCATTGGAATATTTGTGGTTACAGTTTTGATAGATTTAAATATATATTTATTTATAGTGATGTTATAAAGTAGAATTTTATTAGTCAGATATTACAGTAATAAGACTTTATTTTGATGAGATGATAATAAAGCCCGCTATGCTAAACCACTTTTCAACGCGTTTACTAAGGACTAGGGATGTTAAATGATCTGTCCTAACTGACTCGTCGAGTCAGTATCAAACTCAGACTCAAGTTTAAACATGTGATATAAATTTACATACATCAGAGATAGTTATAGTGATAACGATAATGATAATAATAAATCCTTTATTTAACATTTAAAAAAAAATAATAATAAAATTCCTCTATTTTAATTAATATTGAACGAAAATAAAGAAAAAATAAATAAAAATTTTTTTATTCTAAAATTCCTGTTTCTAACCAACTTTTTAGGCATAAAGAAGCTCTGACTGTCTGATCTAGAAGACAATGTTGGGTGAAATCAATAGTGCTCTTTGCTACAAAGAAAAATCATTCACAAGGAACACTAGTTGTTTGTAAAGCAAAGTAATCAGCTGTTATGCAAGTTAAAAAGTTAAAAACAAAAACTTTAATTTTTCATCAAAGCAGATGTGCATCTATTTACCCGTCAGCTTACATAATGTTGGTTGATGATCCATGTATGATCCACCAACTAGATTTCGTTACGAAAATAAATATGTTTAAGTTATATCTATGTGCACCCAATCAATTAAAAATACATTACATTGATTTTTTTTTTAAGATTTTTTAGTAATAATACAGAATACAAGTTATACTAAATAAGTTGTCAACCTTTCAAGTGATAAGTTGTAAGTTCAAAACCCATTGATGGTAAAAATTTGTATACTCATTTATATAATCTTGTATTACAGCAACTGTTCTTAATGATTGAATTAGGATACCTGTAATTATGATCATACTAGCATGACTGGTAGGTCATAAAGTATTTGTATAATTGATTATACAAAGAAATACAAACTGGTATTAGGTAATGCAAATCCAAGATAAGTCTTTGTGATTATAAATTCATAGAAATTGAGAAACAAGAAGTTTATTTAAAAAAAACCTAAATAAAAAGATAATACAGATATTTAATAGTACTACTATAAAGATTAGATCTAGAAAATGAATACTTATATCAAAGTAGTTAGATAATCAAGAACCTTTGGGTTAAAAGTCTTAGAGATATTACCAACTAGATTATTAAAATAAACTAGAAAAAAAAAAATATTAGCTTGATCTAATATACTGATAAACTGTTCATAATTCTATATACATTATCTGAATTGAAAATTTAATAAAAGAAATAAAAATATATTAAAGTATTGTTATAGGGTTGTAGCCTTCTTGGTACAATACAACTAAGTAATAAGGTTACTCAGTACAGTAATTGACTATTACAAATATATACAAAGTAGAGGTATAGTAATTCATTTTACTACATAGTAGCAAACAAACAGTTTAAGATAATAACAGTATATAGATTAACTTTATTAAATAAATACACAATAACAACCTTGTTTATAAGAATTATCCTAGAAGAAGAATATCACTTTTACAAGTTAGAGATAAAGGTAAGAAGATTTAGATCAAAGTATAGAAACTTAGAATTGGCAGAAAAAAGAAAAAGGTACTTTTTATATATCTTTTTATCTAATAGGAATAGTAGTAATTAGAGAAACTTTACATGATACTATATTTAATGTAATGAAGATTCAAACAACAATAGATATCATTGTATTTGAGAAAGTAAAAGTTTGAACAATATTAAATAATACTGTGCTTAGAATAATGAGGACTGTACAGAGACAACTAATAATATTGTTTATGTTATTTATTATTTGTATTTAAAATACTTGAGGCTTGTATTTAGATACTTAGATTCATACAAAAATACTTAGAATTTGTGCAGAGATACTTGGAGTTTGTGTGAAGACACTTGAGGTTCATGTCAAAAATATTTGAGATTCTTGTATTGTGGTACTTGATATAGTAATTTGATAATAGAATACATAAAACTTGTATAAGAATACTTGAAATTTGTAAAATAATAGTAATATTATAGATGTTATTCAGTATTATATAGCTGTATCATATTTCTAATAGCTAATTAAAATTCTTTTATCTAAGTGTAATAACTTAGTGAAGTGGATAAGTTGTCATACCTTCAAGTGATAGCTTTTAAGTTAAAACACACTGACAATAAAATTTAGATAATTATTTATATAATATATAAACAGTATTATGATGATAACATTCTGTCGATTAGTTAGGATAGAATACCTATAACTATAATCACACTAATATGACTGACAGGTCTGGAGCATCCATGTAACCTTAGTTACATAGAAAAATACAAACTAGTATCAGGCAATGCAAGCCTAAAATAAGTACTTCATTATATAAATCTGTAAAACTAAAAAGCTAAAGCTTACTAAGAAATTCTGAGCAGAGAAGTAATACAAATCTTTAACAGTATTACTGTAAAAACTAAACCTAGGAAATAGATACCAATATGAAGGAATTGGACAAGCAAGAACCTTGAATAAGAGGTACTACTAACCAAATCACCAGATTTCAAACTAGAAGAAAAGGATATTGGGTTAGTCTTAATATACCAAGGACAGATCACAATCTTTTTGGATTATTTGAATTGAAAGTCTGAGATCAAAGCAGAAATATATTAAAAGTACTAAAGATATACTATAAAGTCAGTGCCAAGATCTGGGTAAACATTATAAGGGTAGCTCTTGTTAATGTTCTAAAAGTAAATAGATAGTTAACAATGAAGGGCCTCTTGCATCTTACTGGCAAATAATGTATTCTAAAATATATAATTACCTAGGAACTAGTACAAAAAGAGTAGATATCATACTGTTTAGACAGTATACAAGTTAGATATATATAGGAGTTAGTTGGAGTTATATTATAACAGGACAGATGATCAGAGAGTTTAAATAAATAATCTTCTAATAGGTTATAAATATAGCATCTAGTATAGAATCTTAGAGCAGACTATTTAAATAGTTAATCAAAAGTTATACACATAACTAGTTGTACTCTCATCTCTGTAAAAATAGTTATAATAATTAACCCAATATAAATCAATAAGTATCATTACAAAGTATGATATTTAACAAAAAAAAAAATAAAAAAAAAGATTCTTTTATTCATCTACTATATAATATAACTATTTTTATTTATTTTTTTTTTTAAACTTTGGCAGCCTTGTTATTTACCTTTATTAAGTATTTAATATACATTTGGTATATACAATTATATTTAAATTTTGGTTCAACATCCTTCAACTACTTCAAAAATGTCTAGAGGTGGTCTGTTATATTAGTTAGGAAATTATCCATATCTGGAAGTTATACCAAGCTAGTCTTTGAGGCCATAGAAAAAGGATCTTATATTATTATTAACAAAATTTCTAATTGACCCTAGCTATAACTCTTGTATTCTATTATTATTCTTTTTTTTTTCTTTATCTTCTCTTTTTTTTGAATTAAAGTTTACTTATTTGATGTTGCTGCTCTTGTTTTTTTTGATGTAAATAGTTGTTTTTTATATTTTTTCTTTTCTTTTAGACCTATTCCTAGTACTTTCTCTTAAACAACAACTACTTCACATCATTTCTTCTATATATTCTTGTAAAAGTCATTTCATGCTATGTTTACTAATATTCACAAAAAATTTTTTATTTCTGTCAGTATTTGTGTTAGTTCTTGAATCATTTTTGTAACTTTTTTATGAATTACTTTCTTATTTATTTTATATCTACTCTTTTTCTTTTTTTTTGGTTCTTTTTTACATGATTTCTTTAAGTTTTTCTTTATCTAAGTTCTTTTGTAATTCATCTATTAGTGCCAATTATGCCAGGTTGATTGGGTTTTTTCTATATTTTGTTAATCTCTTTCATGATTGCTATATGCTTTTGGTTTTTCTCTTTTCTTTCATTAACCAGAATACAACATGAGCTTGTATAAAAATCTGGACATCACTCTACTAATATATTAGTAAAGGTAACTTTTCATTCAAATACTTTATCAGTGTTCTGATTTGCTTGTTTCTTTTTTATATTTGTATATTTTACTTCACTCTAATCTTCAATTTTTTTTTACAAAGGTAGCCAATTGTATTTTTTTGTCTTGTTAGTTAGTTCTAGCTTCTTTATGCCTTATAAAAATCTTCATTCTGTACCTATTTTAAGATCAAAAACAACTTTCAAAAATTGTCTTGTTGGAGCTTCTATTGTATTATCTTTCTAATATATGAAAACATTTCTACTTTATAGTGTTCTTTTAACTATTTTATTTCTATTTTCTAAGTTACTACCTAATTTTGCTAAACTATTTGCTAAATTATTCTATCTATTATTGCTATGACCTTTAATTTTAACTAATCCTAGTTGTAACACTTTGAGATTTATAATCTCTATTATGCTTCTTTTTATATTATAGTTTTTTTTTTAAGCCATTGTTTGTTGGTCTTAATTTTTAGTCTTCTATTTATTCCTGCTATTGCTGCTATACTATTCATATATACTTTGACTTTACTATTTCTAGATGTGATTAAAAAAATTCTTTAAATTGTCAACAGTTTTACTTTAGTTGACGATGGCCAGTTTTGCATTCTGAAGTAGCCTTCATCAATTTTTATTTTTTCTTCCTTGTCTATTTGCATTCAACTAGCACTCATTTTGTTACCTCTAATTTTTTTTCCAGACTAGGTCTTTTGAAAGAACTATGTGTATAGAAGAACAAATTTGTGTAGTCTTCTACTTAGTTTTTGTATAATTTGCTATTCTGTTTTCTTTTAACTTCTTGTTTATATTTTGTTTTTGGATTAGCTCTTCTTCTTGTGTAAGGCATACTATCCTTTCAACTTGACTCTTTTTTATTATTGATTTCTTATATTTACGATTTTCTTTTATATTAATTATTTCTTTCATGATTTCCAATTTCCAATTTTCAGCTCTTTTTTTTATTAGGTTTGTCAAAGCTCTTGACACTTTTGATTTGTTATTTTATTTTTTGTATTTATTTAGCTTATTTTCTTTGTTTATCTTGCAACCTTTATATTTTTTAAGTATTGGTCTTGGTTCACTTTTTTTTTGCTTTATGTTCTAATGCTCTGTGAGAATCTTTTTATATACATTAATAAAAGTTTTTCTAATTACAAAATTTTCTTTTTCTTTTTTTTTTGGACATTTTAGTATGATCCAGTATTTTCTTCTTTTATCTTCAAATAATTTTACTAAACTAATCTTCAAGGCATCTATGTTTGGCATTTGTATATTGAAAATTGGCTTTACTTTTCTTGTTTTAACATTCTTGACTATTTTTTTTATTATTATTTTAAACTATTTAGCTACTTTTTCTTTACTTAAGCCTTCTCTTAGCACTTTGAGTTGCTATTATGTAATTATTTGATCACCAGTTCTGTTAATTAACTGTTCTGTATAAAAAATATTCAGTTATTTTAAAGCTATTGACACTTGTACTATAAACTTTTCCTTAAGTATTTCTGTTATTTTTTGTTTGTTTTGTTCATAACTGTTACTTAAATTATTAAATTTAAAAATTATTTGCATGTCTCTTGCTTTTAATTTTACTTGACATGCTAAATTGTCTTTTCAAAGCTTATCGCATATGTTTAGTAAATTTTTATATCAATTATTTTCTGATACTTTTATAATTGCTAACTTTTGGCTTATTTAGATTCTAGTTAGCATTTTCTTTGGGCCTAATGAGTTTAAATGATTGTGTAAACTTGTAATTTGGTTTATTAGTAATTGATTCTATAATGAGTTGCAGTTGTCTATATTTCTGTATAATATTATACTAGTTTCAACTGTTCTCGCTATCTTTAACTTATTTTTTGCTAATCTCGGAATTAGGCTTTGTATATTATTTTTTATCTTTTTTGAAAGCTTGGATATTAGCAACATATAATTAAGCTTTGGTATTATGCATATATTGTTTATATATGCTACTTGTACAATAGTTATTTTTTTTTCTCTTAATCCTTCTACTATTGATTATACTAATTCTCTTGCCTTTCTGTTTTTTTTAGTTTGTTATTTAGTCAAATTCCTAAAAACCTTATTATTTTACTTTTGTCTTCTTTATATATCCATTTATTGCTAAGTTTAATTCTTTTGTTTTCTTTGATTTCTTTTAAGTTTATAATTAATAATTTGAATTTTTTTTTATTTATTTGTATATCATTGAATCTGAAGAACTCTTTTGCAATTTCGATTGTTTGTTTCATCTGCTTTTTGCTTTCTGCTATCTAGGTTATATCATTTGCAAATGCTACTGTAGCTTGTCTTTATTTCATCTCTAATGTATAATTAAGATTTTGGTTATACAGTAACCTTACTAATACTATATATCCTAGACTAGTATCCTTTTGTACTTGTTCTAAAAGCAGATCATAAAATATTCTCTATACAAGAGGTGACAAAACCTCATCTTGTTCTATTATATCCTGAATTTTGAATGCCTCTATATGCCTTCAATATATAATAATCTTTGATTCTCTATTTGTAAACAAGTTTAAAATTAGCTTAATTGTTGTTTTTGGTAATTTGATTCTTTCTATTACCAGTTTTAATATTGTAAGTAATACTAAATTAAATGTCTTTTTCATATTTTGAAGGACCAATCAGAGCTTCTTTTGCATTTTTTATTATCATATTCATAATATGAACAGGCTTCTCTGTTGAGTTTCCTAGTAGACTTGCAAAGTTTGAGACTTTCAAGATACTTTTCTTGCAGAAGACATTCATTAATCTTTTAGTCAAGACTTTTGTTATGCATTTGCAAAAACTTTCAAGTAATGCAATTGGTCTTACATTACTTAAATTATACTGCCAATTTGTTTCTTTTAATATTAGATATATTTGTGAAACTTTTTATTTTGCTAACACTTTTTTTGTTTTAATGCAGATCTCTGTAAATGTTCTAAATAGATCTTGAACTTTGGATCTTACTGCTATATTAATGCATATGTAATTCCTAATATTCTTAGAGCTGTGTTCTTCTTTAGCTCTGCTAGTATTTTCATTTACTCTTTTTTAAAATGTTCTGATGCATTTTACTATATTAGTTTACTTAAATTATCTTCTTTGGCTTGTAAATTTCTTTCTAATTCTTTTCAAATATTTCATATTTGACTTATCTAGATCTGAATTAATTTTGGTAATAATTTTGTATCTCTTTTAATATCTCTAGTAGCTTTGTAATTAATTGTCTTGTATTATCTTTTTCTTCTTCTTTAAGCAGCTTATCAATTTGGATTTTACTATATAGTTTGTTAAAAAGGTTTGCTAGTATTTTTTTTTGCTCTCTATTTATTTTTGCACATCTTCTTTTAATGTTTTCTTCAATCTCTTTTCTTTTGAGCCTTTGGATTTCACATGTTTACCTTGCATGAAGAATTTGTTACCAGCCTTTGAGATCAAATATTAGCTCTTTAGACTATTATTTTTGTGCTTTTTTAATATATACATTATATTGTTAGTTTATATATTTAATTTTCTTATTAAGCTATTCTATGTTCTTTTTTATTCACCTTATTTTGATATTCTTTCTTTCTAAACTAATCTATCTTCCTAATTGTATAAGTGTTTTTTCTAACTTTGATTTACTTGTCTTCTTCTTCTTGTTTGCTGTTATGTTTAGAACTTGTCTTTTAGGCAATGTTTTCTTTGCTGCCATCCATATTATATTACTTATAATGTCATATCACTTGTTTAGTCTCGTATCTTTCTCATTAGACAATCCTTTTATCAAGACTTGCTGTAGTTCTAGTAATGTAATTTTCCTTTTAAGTTAAGCTTTGAGTTTATTTTTGTAGTTGTTTCAATTTTCTTTTATTGCTTTGTTGAATAGCAATACTGTTCTTTAATAATTTTTTTTTTTTGATTTCTGCTTTTCTATATATTGCAATAAGATGATTTAAATTTATTTTTGTCATAATTGCTCTGTGATTACTGTTTGTTCAAATGTTCATTTCTTGGATTTCTGCATCTAGTAGCCTATTGGCAAGCTCTTTTGTGACCTATATATAATCAATTTTTATCTTTTGTTCTCTGCTTAACTATGTGAATTTTTTCTCTTTTGGATTAATTGTTTTATAAGTATTTTGAGACTTCTGTCTTGCTAACTATTTAATTAGCAGATCTTGTTTTTTAGATTTTTGCTTAGACTTCTGCAGTTTATCTAGTTCTGTATTTATTATACAATTTAGATTATCTATTACTACTAATTAGATTCTTGTTATGCATTTTATATAATTTTCTACTAGTTTTTTTTGTATAATTAATCTTTCTTCTTTGTTGTTAAGTGGTGCATATATTATGATAACTAAGATTTCTGCTTGTTTAAATATAAAATTAGCAGAAATCATGTATTTGCTTATTCTATTTACTTGGCCTAAGTGTTTTTCCCATTGTTTGCTGATTAAAAACCCTATATCTGAACCTTTTTTCTTGTTTAAATTCACACTTGCCCAAAAACTTTTATACTTAATGCAGTCTTTTGTTAAAAATTTTTCTTCTTTTGCAGTAATGTTTATTTTTGCAAGCTCTACTATATCAATATTGTTGTCTAATGCCCACTTATATAATGCTTTCATTTTTTGATTATTACTTTTTAGGCCATTAATATTATGAGTCACAAAATTTAATTCTATACTGTTCTTAGTATAAATTCTTTTTATAAATGTTTTTTCTACATTTTCTATTATGTTTTTTTCCTTCTTTTTGGCCTTTTTATTACTATTACCAGTTTGTAGAGCTTTTGTTTATATTGTTTTTTGCTTATATTGCTAATTCTGCAAAAAGAAGGCTATCTTTATATCTGGTTTCTTTAATTTAACTGTGGCAAGTTTTAGAAATAATTTGCAAGACTCTCTATTATTGTTTCTCTTGACTTTTTTAACTTTTCTAATCTATTCAAAATTTTTATTAGAATGTCTTCTGTGTTTAAAGCTCTTTTTTTAGTTTGGGCTTTGGATTTGTTTTTTCTCTTTTTTGAACTTTTTTCTTCTGCTGTATTATTTATTAAAAACTCTGTTTAATTTTTCAAAAACTGCTCTCTGTTTGTATTATTAATTCTTACTGTTCTTTGTATTGTTTCTTTTGACTCTAAGATTATTTGTCTTCTGTTTCTTGACTCCAATTCTGCTCATTTTCTTTCTTTTAATACTTCATTTTTTTTGGATCTTTTCTCTAATAGTTTTTCCAAATTACTTGATAGTTATTATACTATATTGGTTTAGTTTGAGCTAGATCCATTTCTTTAAAATTTGCAAATATTATTATTACAAATTTTTTTTGGTTCCTATTTCTGTTTGCTGGAATATATACAGTCTTTTTCTTTTGTTTTTCAAACATTATAGAAGTAAGACTTCTAAAGCTTCTTTGGGAATATCTAACAGTCTTGCTATAAATTAGCACTGTCTATCTCTTTGATTATAGTCTTTATCTTCTTCAGTTATTCTTGCAAGTTTATTGTTTTCTAAAAATAAAGATCAAAGCACATTTTCTTTTTCTTTAAAGCTTACTTTAATTACTGCTAATGCCTTATATTGTATTTTTTTCACTTATATTATATATAAATTCTGAAAACTTCTGCATATGTATCTTATTTCTTTTTCATTAACATCTAAAAGCAAATCTCATATTGTCAAAATTTTCAGTTTTTCTGTGATTTTTTCTTCTTTTTTATTTGCAGTTTCATCTTCTATATTATCTGAATTGGTCTATTTAAATTCTTTCTTGCTTTTCTTAAGTTGTTTATAATCTACTTTTGCAGTATTTTTTATTTCTTTATTTGGAATCATAACTAGTCAATCATTTTCTTTTCTTTTAACTTTCTTAATTGTTGTACTTCTATCAAATTCATAGTCAAAATTAATTACTAACTAGTTGTTTTCTTTTTTAAATTCTTCTCTAATCAATTTGATATGCTTGTTGTCTTTTAGCACCTATTTTAGATAATTTACTCTTTTAACTTTGTTGTCACCTAGTAGATTGTATACTGAAATATTTGTCCTAAATGAAATTTTTTAATTACACACTTTATTCTCTGGTAACCACAAGCTATCCTTCAATGGTATTGCTAAAATTTAGTTTTTTAAAGCTATAATAATTTCTTTTTCTTTTTTTTTTGCTCTTAAATTTTTTTTGAGCTTTATTTTTATATATTCTTTTACTATTTTTGAGTATATTCTCTAAAGGAATTTCTTAATCTTTCTTGAACTTTGTTTTATTTATACTTTTTTTCTCAGTTGTTTTGGAGAGTATTGTTACTGGTATTTGGTTTGTTATTTTTATATTTAGTTAGATTTTTTCTTTTATATAGGTACTGTTTTTAGTTAGTTTGGTTGATTCATAAGGTTTTTGGTCTTTTTTATCTGATTATTGCTTTTCTTCTTAATGTTATTTTTTTGTAATTATCTCCTAAAGCCTTTTTACTTTGCTTTTTTTTCTATATCTTTCATCTTGTTCATTTCTTTTTGTATTTGTTCATTATTTATATTTGTTATATAGTTTACTGTTTCTAGGTTTTTATAAATTATTTTGGCTTTAGTTGACCATTTATTGATCAGAGTGTCATTTGGAATTCTACTCTCTCTTTGTTTTAATAAACTTAGTATTTGTTTATAGATTAGTAAATCTATTGCTATAATTTTGTCAAGATCTACTATTGCTAAACTTTTGGCTACATACTTACTATTGTCTGAAACATGAGGCATTGTTGTTCTTAGTTCTTCTATTAATATCTCACTATTCATAAACCTTAAATTTCTGACATCTAATCCACTAATGCAATATAACATCCCTTGTTTGTATACTCTTCTATCTTATCTATTATATCTAATCTATCTAATTTAATTAGCTCTTGTTTGTCTAATACTTATCCTAAGCTTGTTTTCTTATCTGATTTAATATAATTTTTGTTTGTTGTTGTGTAGCTATCACTCTTTTTAAAATAAAATATGTTTGTTTATTTGTTTGTTATTGTTTACTAGTCATATGTTGTGTGCTTTTGCTTTTCAAAAACAAGACAATTTTCTACAATTTATACAAAATTTTGTTGAAAATTTTCTAAAAACTGTAAAAAGAACTGAATGTTTTAAGTTAATAAAAATTTAGTTCTATTTAAGTATATATTTTTTTGAATATTAAATTCATGTTTTTAGAAGTATCAATATTGTTTCTTAGTCTTGATTTTGAGATTTGTTTGTACTTTGTTTAATACCAATTTTGGTACTGCAGATTAGCAGAAAGAGTGTGATAAAATTTGTATATATAATATAACTATTAGTTAACTAATAACTAATAATTAATATAATATAATATATAAAATACAATATTGAATATATATATAACTACTAATACTATTTTATAATGTATTATACTAAAATCTATTTTGTAATATTTTCTTCCTCTTAAGAATTTTGTAAAACAAAATTCTTACAACTTTTGTACCATTTACAAAAATCAACCAATTGATTAAACTTGGTTTTACTTATATTACTAATATATTTAAAAGTTAATTTCTTTGTTTGATATATTTGTTTATAGCCAATAGCTTTAAACAATCAATAGGTTTTAGTCTAAACCTTTATTTTACTTTCCTTTATAGACTTGTTATGATTTGGTTTGTCTACTAATAGGGCTCCTAAATGATAGCTATAAGCTAAACAGTATATTTAGTTATAGTTAGAGAGGCTGGCAACTAACTGATATACATTAGTGATCTTAGTATAACAATTTTCTTATATTGATGTAGTAATTATTGGTACTGTTATAGAGAAAATCTGATTTGGTATATTGTTGAGCAGATCTAGTTTTATTTTTGTCAATAGATCATCATTATGATTTTTGGCAACATATATAAAGTTTCTATATTAAGAATAAGAGTAATACTATTAGCATTACAGATAATAGTACCTGGGTGTTGTATTTGTTTACAGAGGTTTTATAATTTGAGGGCTTTGTAGTAGATTTACAGAGTAACTTATGTTGGTAGATTCTGTGGTGAGTTCATTATTATTAAAAATTTTTAAAAGTTTTTGTAAAAAATATAAAAAAAATTAATGTTAAAGAAATATATTTCTTTAGCTTTTTTATATCTGTTAAAATTCTTTTTGCACTCCTATGTCAAGCAATCTTTGGCACAATAATTTGTAATTTGTTTAACCTATACTGTTTCTTATTAATTTCATTTAACCTATGCTGTTTCATATTTACTAATAGCTAAATTTGTTTAACACATGCTTCTTTTTTATGTTCTATTTAAGGCTACATTGTTTACAATATATATTAAACAATTTTTTGTTCTAAAAATTGGGCAAAATTTGTATCACCACATGTTTAGTCTGTTCAATTTTTGTAATTATAATGTTTTTTGTATTTTTATCTTCTTAAAAAGTAAGATTTTCAAATCTTATTTACTAATTTGTCTAAAATTATTAACTTTGTTCTAGTTAGTTTATCTATTTCTAAATCTAGCAATCATATTGTTTCTGTTATGATTATTTTTTGTTTATCAATAAAATTCTAATTTTCTATTATATCTATTTTTGTTATTTATTTCATCCAATTTTTCTTATATTTTGGTCTATATAACTTTTTATTTTATTTTCTTTTTCTATTAGTTTTTTTGTCAAAAAATCTTTTTTGTTAATAAACTTGTCTTTTTATCTGTTGTTTTTTTGCTAAAGTGTGTATACTTTTCAGGCTATAAGCTTGTTTTGCCTAATATTAAGGCACTTTAGAATAAGGCTAGTCATCTATTTGGATAAGCTAGGCAGATAATCTGTTTTGGCCTCAGTAGACAATTTCTTTTTTGTTATTATTTTTTTTTTTTGCAGTTAGATAGTAGCCAACACTTAACTGTTTCTAATATTTTTTTTTTTTTTTTTTTTTTGACCTTAAGCAGTTACACTAATACTTTATTAAGATTCTTGAAACTATATATCTATACAATTATATAGAATTTCCCAACATCTAAGTCTAGCATCACTCGGCCATCCTAATGGTACCTAAGTGCAACCTGCTGCACTATTCTAGTTAAGAATAGACTGCTTGTCTAACTACTTAAAGCCATA
>CAJVQA010002493.1:0-21808 GCA_910591915.1 Cetraspora pellucida | reverse complement strand
GTAATTGAAGGTCACATTGTAACTGTTTATTAATTTGGAAGATGTTTTAATTGATATTTAAGATGTTAGAAGTTTGGCTTAGTTTTTTAACAAGTTTAATAATGTGTTCGAGTTTTTTAAAAGAGAAATGTAGTAGGGTACTATGGGGTGAATACTGGTGATTGTAGCTTCATTTGCAAGAGATTTTGTTGAAGATTGTATAACTAGCTGTATAAATTATAAAGAATTGAATTTTGTACCAAGTAGTTTTAATACTTTCATCTGTAGTGCTATTAATAGGAGTTTTATGTTGAGAAAGTTGTTGAGTTAAAGTATCAGCAAAGAAGTTTCAGTCTTCTGTAGTCATTGTTTTATAATTGAATATATGATGACTGATTCTAGTATGTTTCTGTAAGAGTTTACTGTAGACATATGGAAATGTTCAAATAAAGGTAGAATTAAATAGTTACTTGAGATAGAGGTTTGGCTGTTGTCAAGACTATAGGAAAGAAGAAATTGTATATTAAATTGGTTAGTCCAGATGTAGTCAATACAACTACTGCTAATGTTGTTAGACCAAATAAAATGTTTGTTGTTAAAATGAGCTCCAATATCATATATATTGGAGTGGTTAAGAAAGTTGTTAAGTTTATATTTAGAAAAGAAGCTATAAGTATGATCCTGTATATTAAAATCATCAATGATAATAGGGTGAAGGTGGAGTTAAGAGGCTTGTTGAATCCAGTTGATTATTGTGTTTTGAGTTTGGTTGTGAATAGCTATGTTAGTAAATGAGAGGTATACTGAGATAATACAAAGTTTGACATTGCTTCGAAAGAAAATGTCAAGTGCAATAGCTCCTTTTGGGTGAGTATAGATATTATAAATATGAGGTTTAAGATAATTATGAATCATAATAGCTGTTCCTTCTACAGAAGTAGGAAAGTTAGACCAGTAGTAGGTAAAAAAATTGTTGTTGCAAAAGAAAAGGTTAGTTTTATCAAAAATTTTTGTTTTAGTAATACTGGCAATAGATATGTCATTATTAAGACAGTAATCTTGCCAGGCTTCTCTTTTTGTTAAATCATTAAAGCCTCTAACATTGTATGTAGCAATAGTTAGATTAAGATGATAAGAACTTGAGTTAGGAGAATGTAAAGTGGAGTTATAATCAATAGAAGTTAAGTAATAATCATTAAAGAGAGAATCAGATAAAATAAAAGTAAGGCTAGGAGGGTTGGATCTGAAAGAAAGTTTATAGAATAGTGAAAAAGATGTGAAGCAATAATAATATGATCTGACAGAAGAGTGTTATTAGGAAGGTATATGTGGGTTTTATTGTAAGATAAATTAACAGAAAATATAATACTAGATACAGTTTTGTTGTTATTATATTTGTCAATATGTTGGATTAAGGTCTGAATGGTTTGACCATGAGAAAGAAGTAATAAATTATAATAAAGAAGGAATTTGTTAAAACATGTATGAAGATCATAGAGGATTAAAGATATTGTAAATGATCTTTCAAAATTGTCTTCTACAGAGTCGATCACTGTATGCTCGGCTCTTACAGCTGTGCAAGATACCATAGTCTGCCCTGTACATTGGGTCTGACCATCATTAACATAGTCTTCTACATGCAATAGTTGTATAATTAAGAGTTATTTATTGCATTTGTTTGGTTAGGTTGTCAATATTTTTTTTTAAACTTCTGTTGGCAGTAGCTAAACTAGGTTTACTTTGAGTAGCAAAGTTTTTTTCTTGTTTAAATCTTTTTGTAAATTCTAAAGCTTCAGATACAGTAACAGAATTATGTATAAGAATAACAGAAAAGGTTTCTGAACAGAGTCTCTTATTAAAGTAATATAATTTTTGGGCATTAATTAGGTTGTTATTAGTTTCTACTTATTGAACAATTCTTTTATATTGACTGTAGTAGGTTTTAATTAGTTCAGTAAAAAGTTGTTTTAATTCATCTAGATCTCTAATCCATTTATTTTTTCAAGATTAATTACAGAATTGTATAATAAAAGTAGATTTTGTAGCAGTTTAGTTATTTGCTGCATTATTGATAGCAACATTTGCAATATAATAAGCTTGTTGCCATTTCTCAGTATTTTTTCTAAAGACAGCTAGCATAATTTTTCTTTGTTTAGCAAGACTCCAGCTATTAGCAATTGAAGCTTTTTCAAAGTTAGTAATCCAGGTCAAAGGGTCTTGGATTCCATTTTTATGGAAAGGTTTAATATAAATAACATTTTCACTTTTTTCATTTTCTTTTAAAAAGTCAAGAACATTATCTGCAATGGCTATGATATTTTGAATTTGTTGATTAGATGAAAGGTTGCATATGGTTGTTAAAAATTAAAAAGTATTTTAAAAAAGTCACTATAGTCTTCAAAACAAGATGATAAAGAGATATAAAATTTTCTTCTGTTAAGGTAAAGGGGTTTTTTTAATAGCAGTTTGTATAAACAGCTAAAGATGCTATACTTCTAATAATATTAACAATGTTTTTAGAAGAACTAGAATATCTAAAACTAAAAATAAGTTTAAAGATAGTGTTCTTTAATTGAGATAGGTTATATTGGATATAAATTTGTTTAACTTGGTTAAAATATTCTATAGCTTTGCCAGAAAAGTCACAAGCAAAGTATTGTTTAGTATATCAAAAGTAAAAGTTTTAAAAATCAGATAGTATATTTGAGATTATAGGGTAACAAATTTCACAAGAATCATCTAATTTAGTAATAAGTAACTGAGTGGTATGTTCTTTGGTATGTAAAAATACTTTTAATAAGTATTTTTTAAAGTTGAATTGTATGTACTATAATTTAGAAGCTGTTTGTCACAATACAAACACTTATGCTTTTATTTCTAAATTCTAATTTTTAGAAATTAACAAATATCTCTTTAATTTATTATGACAATAGGATTCATCATTTAAGAAAATGTTGTAGAGAGAGTCCTGCTAGTCCTAAAGGAGGTCAAAATGCTAAATTCAGTCTAGTAGTTGCTAAGATATGAATATTTGAAGTTTGTGTAATAATAGTTAAAATGTTTCTTCAAAAAGCAATTTCTTTGTAGATCAAAAATGTCATCATTACTTTGATGTTGAATAGCAGGTTTCAAAGGGTTTTTTCACTAAGATATGCTTAGAGAAAAGATTTGATAGGTATTCAAGTGTATACTCTTCAAATTTTAGATCAAATGGATCAATATTGACAGAGTTTTATTATGATTAACTAAATTCAATTATCTATAATAAATTGAGAACTTATCTCATAGTCACTACCAAAATGTTAACCTGTAGTTTTTTCTTTAATCACAGTGATAATAGAAGCTGCTCAACTATAGTATGATAACTATAACTTGACAGGTTTTATACAAAGTCTATACAAGACTTTAACAAAATACAGAATGATTTGAGATTTTAAGACAGAAGCAATAATAAATAGTATATAAAGATACTAAATATTGCATTTAGTTTATTAACTATGAAATGTATGAAGATACTTAACTTTCTTGAAGAGTCAAAAAGTAGTACTTTTATAAATATTTTATATGTATTAATTATTATAATAAAAACTACTCTATTGCTAATAAATGTTATTTATAGTAATAAGAACTAATAAATAAAATAGATATAATATATATAATAAATATAGTAGATATAATAAAAATGATAGATATGATAGAACTAATAGATCTAGTAGAAATGATAGATCTAATAGAAATGATAGATCTATGAAAAATGATAGAAATAATAGAAATGCTAGATTTCTGATACAGTAATTTGATCCAATCAGAATCAAGTTATATGTATTATAATTAATGCTTTTTATCAAAATCATTCTGATCTCATAATCTCGTGATCAGAATCACATGATCTTGTACTTGTTAGAATCATCTCTATGATCTGAATCCAATAGTGGTTGTTTCATCCAAATTGGTTTGGTATATCAAAAGTCATAGTCAAAAATGTATAAAATTCTTAATGTTAACAACATATAAGTTAATTCAGATAGCTAACAAGCAAACACAAGAAATTTTTAGGAATTTTGCAGAAATATGCATTAAGGCAGACATGATTTCAAAAAAGTAAAGATTTCACAAATATATTCAATACTAAAGAGTAAAGAATGGCATTACAATTTAAATAATATAAGACCTATTGCACTATTGGAAATATTCAGAAAGTGCACAACTAAGATTCTTACCAAAAGGTTGATATAAGTACTTTGTAAAAAAAATATATTAAAAGGACTTAACTTTGTAAACCTGTCAGACAATTCAACAGAAAAGCCAATTTATATTATTAATGTTATAATAGAAGATGCAAAAACAATAACAAAGAGTTATGACTAGTGCTACAAGATATGAAAAGGTATTTGACTCTGTATTGCTAGAAGCATTGAAATTAGTAATAAGAAAAATCAAAATTTTAGAAATTACAATTACATTTATATTAAATTTGTTTTACAAGAGACAAACTAAGATTATTACATATTGGAATACAATAGATGCAATTAAAATTAATGACAAAATAGAACAAAATAAAGTCTTATTACTACTAATATGGAGAATTTTTTATAACCTATATTTAGAAAGAGTTCAAGAAGATTCCAATCTAGGTTATACATTATTGGTATCAGTTCTATATAATTATAACTAAGACTGCTCCAGAAAGACAAAATGGAGACAAGCAGTAGTAGCATTTGCAGATGACACAATATAAATTACGAATAACAAAAGGCAACTGCAGCAAATAATTAAAATTACAAAAAAGTTTTTTAAAATAAACAATATACAAATTAATGAAAAGAAATCAAAATTAATTATTATAAATTTAAAAGAAGAAAAGAATAACAAAGAAATAAGTATAGGAGGTAATCAAATACAAAAAGAGAATGCTAACAAGATTACTAGATTATTGGATGTTTGGCTAAATTGTAAACTAAAAGATTCTCTAATTAGATCAAGAGTACAAGAAACAGTATAATTAACAATAAGGAGCTTAGATACTAAGAAAATGACAATAATACAAGTTTCATATATTAACAATATATGCATTATACCTAAGTTATTATATATATTGCAAATAACTAAATTAACAAAAGCAGTAAAAAGTATGGTAACTTAGTGAAGTAGATAAGTTGTCATATCCTCAAATAGTAGGTTGTAAGTTTAAAACCCACTGACAGCAAAATTTGAATAATTATCTATATAATATATAGACAGTATTATAGTAACAGCATTCTGTCAATCAGTTAGAATAGGATACCTGTAACTATAATCACATCAGCATAATTGGCAGATCTGGGGCATCTGTATAATCTGTTATACAAAAGAATGCAAACCAGTACCAAGTAGTGCAAACCTAAAATAAATTCTTGAGCCATGTAAATCCATAGAACTGGAAAGCCAAAACCCATTTGGAAATTCTAAGCAAAGAGGTAATACAGATCTTTAACAGTACTACTATAAAGGCTAGACCTAGGAAATAGATAACAATGTAAAGAATTCAGGCAAGCAAGAATTTCGGGTAAGGGGTACCACCAACCAGACTGCCAGGTTTCAGACTAGAGGAAAAGAATATTGGGCTAGCTTCAATATACCAAGGACAGGTTACAGTCCTTTTAGGCTATCTGAATTGGGAGTCTGAGTTCAAAGCAGAGATATACTAAAAGTACTAGGAATATGCTGTAAAGTCAGTACTAGGATCTAGATGAACTTTGTAAGGGTAGTCCATGTTAGTGTTCTAAAAGTAAGTAGATAGTTAACAACAGGGGGCCTCCTGCACCTTACTGGCAGGTGATATATTCTAAAATATGTAATGGCCTGGAACCAGTACAAAAAGAGTAGATAACAAACTGCTCAGATGGTATACTAGTTAGATATATATGAGAGATAAGTTGGAGATTTCAATATGACAAAGTAGATGATCAGAGGGTTTAAATAGATAATCTTCTAGTAGGTTATAGGTATGGCATCTAGTGTAAAACCTTAGGGTGGACTACTTAAATAGATAACCAAAAGTTACATGTGTGACTAGCTATACTCTTATCTTTTTAAAAATAGTTGTAATAGCTAACCTAATGTAAGTTAATAAAGTATCACTACAAGTATGGCCTTTAACAAAAAAAAAAAAAAAAAAAAAAACAAAAGCAGTGGTCGACAAAATACATAGTCCTTTATTAAAAGTAGCAAAAAACAATCTAGAAATAGTAAGAACACCAAATAATAGTATAATTTTGCACAGAAATTTAGAAAATTGCAATTAATTATAAGACCAACTCACTATTAAGCAAATTACAAGTCTTCATATACAACTCAATACAAATGGAATAGAGGAATTAGTTACAAGAATACAAATAAACAAAGGACTATTACTAATTGGCACAACAGAAAATGACTGGCATAACACTTCTCTTAAAATATGCAATAGGATTTGAAAAGACAACTTAGCATATTATATAATGCTAAATGTAAATAAACTGCAAGTTATATTAAATTTTAGCAATCAAATCCAGACTTAAATAAAAAAGAAAATAAGTTTGCTAAAATGCTAGATGCTAGCTTTATGAAAAAAGTAATACTAGCATTAAAAAAACTTAAGTTAATATATATAGAACAATTAATTAGCAAGTCAGGTAATCAAATATTATTATAGCAACAGCTTAAGCTAATATGTGAACAGTTATATAAAGGCAGACAAGCAAAATGATTTAGTAATATAGAAAAAGAGCTTAAAGTAAATAAGCAGAACAGAATTATAAAAAAGAATTGATTAGTCAAAAAACCAAATAAACATGAATAGAAGTTCAACTAGAAGCAGTTTCAGAAAATAGATGAAAGAAAGAATAGGTGCTGCTAAGGCTGACAAGAAAAAAAAAAGTACTAATCTAATAGTCAAAAAAGTTATTTCAAGTATATGAAAGAAGATGTTAGCAGAACATTGGATAATAAACACAAAAACAGAGAAGGCATATTCAGTATTAAATAGATATAAAGGCTGTGTTTTAAGTCAAAGATTAGAGGAAAGAAATTATATAAAGTGGGAAAACAAGAATGAAATTCAAGGCTCAATATTAAAGTTTATTAAAAACAAAAAAAGCAAACTCTGAAAATAAATTTTGATATGATAGCACAGTCACAAGAAAAAGAAGAAATAAAACCAAGCAATAGTAAAAAAAAAGTAGATTATATATAATATATAGATTTGAAAACAAAAATTATTCAGAAACAGCTAATAAGTTAGGCAATAAAGAAGAACCTTATTTGTAAAAAAGATTTAAACCTAACAAGATCAGAAAAAGATTTAATTTTTTATACAAATGGATTATTAAAAAAAGAACAAAAAATACAAATCATAACCCAAATTATATGAACACAAAATAGGTTCAAGTAAATAGAAAAGAAGAAAAATTGCTTGATGAAGAATGTTTTGGAGTGCAGAACTGACTATTATCAACAAAACCAGAGCTATTAGCAATATAGTTTGTGCTATTTATGATATCAAAAAAAAAAACAATTAGAATTTTTACAAATAGTATAACAACAATCACAAATATAAAAAAGAAAAATACAAAAAACTCAGTTAAACATTAACTTAAAAGAAAAAACTACAACCTATTAGAGAACATTAAAGATTGTATAGAATTAAACAAGCTCAAATTAGAACTAATTAAAGTCAAAGATCATAGTAAGAATAGATAGAATATTAAAGCAGATAAATTAGTAAAAGAAGAATCTAAATTAGACAACACAAATATAATAGTAAAGAAAACAGCATAAAAAACTAGTGTTAATCTTTGTTGAAAAAATGAAGTAATAGAAGACCTTACAAAACAATTTATAAAAGAAATTTTAGACTTAAAGAAAAGTATAATATAGAGCTTTACAATAGCAATTAAAAAGACAGAACCAAATTAGAGTAATAGAACATACAACTGGTCATATTACTGAAAAAAGATAAAAGACCAAAGTAGAAGCAAATGCTTAAGTATAAAAAAAAACAAATAAATAAGAACTTTGATTAGATGTATAAAATAAAAAATTATTAATAATCAAAATACTAGCACAATATTGTCTAGATCTATATAGAAATGCATATTGCATTATTTGTAAAGAAGATATAAATAAAAATAAAGATCATTTAGCAATATGCAAATATTGTGAAAATATATAGAAAAATATAAAAAATATATCAACTAATTTAGCATGAATTAAGCTCTCAAATGAAGCCAAAATAGAAGCAAATAAAGATCAAATTAAAGAAGTATTTTGGAATACACAAACAGAAAGAAAAGTAAAAGCAAGATGTGGAATATCAAGGGTCTAATACTAAAAAAAATAGTAGAATTACTGCAAGACCTATTACATTCAAATAAAAAGACAAAAAAGTTTGTATTAATAGTAATTAATACAGCATAAAATTGCTTCTATGAAGATATATAAAAAAAATGATGTGAAGTTTTCATTTTATGTGAAAAAGAAATAAAAATTAATAAAAAGACCAAAAGGAAAAAAAGAATTATGAAAAAAGATTTAACAAAGAAAGTTAACAAATATAGTACTAAAGAAGAAGCTATTAGAATAGAAAAGAGCCAAATTATAAAGTTAAAGAAAAGGAAAAAAGAGAAAAAACAAATAGAAATACACAAAATATAGTCTGGCTTAATTGCAAATTTTATCTATAGTAAATTAAGACCATTTATATATAGCCTTATTGGCTAGTCTGATACAGCTTCTGGATCCAAGTATATTCCTAACCAGTGCAGCAGACTGCTTCTAGATACTCAAAGAAGTAGCCAAAGAATGCTGAACCAGAAATTTAAGTTAAAATATATATAACATATATACAAAAATCTTAATAAAGATTTATAGCAAGGCTGCTAAAGTTAAAAAAAAAATAAAATAAAATTAATATTACTATTATATAAAAAAAATTTTATTATTATTTCTTTATAAATATTTTTTTTGATATATTCTTAGTATTTTAAAAATATAAGAACTTTTAAGAACATTATATTTTAATTTTAAAGCTATTATCTTTAGAAATATATTAAATAAAAAAATATATTAATAAATAATAATTAAAAGAAAAATTCTATTAATTTTAAATCTTATTATTTTCAAAATTTTGATTTGTTTTATTATTAAACTCTTGATTAGTAATTAAAATTTTATTATAAATATAATTTAATTAGATATTATATAAAATTAATAAAATTATTTTCTAATTCTAATCTCTTTTAGATCTGTAATTTTCTTTATTATATTTTAAACTATTATTAAACTTTTTTGCTTTATTTAGAATATTATTAACTTTTGTATCTACAGATTTATATATTTTATTAATAATAATAATTATTAGTTTCATAATTATTAGTTTCTTGCATTTTATTAATAAAAATTTTGATTTTATATATCATCTATTTCCTGATTATAAATTTGATTTTGTGTATTATCAATTTAATTTTAAATATTAATTTCTTAATCTTTTATATTATTTATTTATATTATTATATATTATTATATATTTTATAATATTAAATTAATAATTAAAAAAAAGTCAAATAAATAAATATTACTAAAATTAATTTTTTCTTTTTACAAATATTTTCTTAGTCATTTTTGTATTGCATATAATAGTTATTTGAATTTATGTTTTATATAATTAACTTTAAAAATTAAAATATCAATATATATAATTACAAAAATATTATTATTTCAATACAAACAAATAAAATTATTATAGAAATTATAATATCTTTTGAGTTTATTATTTGTTAAAGTATTTCATAGTAAACCTAATTATTAGTTATATTAGAAAACTTTAAAAATTTATTAAAACCCTTTCTAAACTATACTTTTTGAACTTTATTTAAAATATATTTAATATTAATTTTTTTAAATAGATGCTATTTTGCTTTAAATTATGAAGAAATTTCTATTGTAAAAAAGATTTTAATTTTTTTCTATAGTATTATTAAATTAGAAACATTTCATTTATAAATTTACTTTGTATTTTTTAACTAAACTTAAATTTATATCTAAGATTTTTGTAATAAGAATATTTGTATATCTTTTTTTAGTATTTGGATTAATTTTTAGCTTTTGTAGTTTGTTTTATTATTTTATTTTTATTAATTATGCTTTACAGACATATAAAATTTTTTTATCTTAAGCAGTTATATTAGTACTTTATTAAAATTCTTAAAATTATTATTGCAATTATATAGATATACCTAACAACTAAGTTTAGCATTACTCAACTACTCTAATAGTTACTAAGTGCAATCTGCTGCATTACTTTAAGCAGAAGTAAGCTACTTGTCTAACTATTTAAAATTTATCATAAAAGAGTTTTTACCCTTCTATAACAAGTCTTAAAATTGTTTTTTTTAGCTTTATTTTTAATTTTTTTTATTTTTTTTTTGCTTTTTTTTTTTTTCTATTACTTGCTAACTAGTCTTTTTTTTCTTACTTAAATTCTTTCTTTTCTTTTGAGTTTTTTTTTTTATTTTGCTAATTATTTTTATTCTTTTTTTTATACATTGACTTTTTTATATTATATTCTTTAAACTTGTTTATAAAAGGTGTTTTAGGCTGTTTCTGCTAATATATTTACAAAGCATTGTCTTGTTCCTGTACTTAAAAGTTGTGCTAATCTGTCTTGAGTCATTTTTAAAATTAGACTTTTGATTAGTATTTTTCTTATTTTTATTTCTTTTATTTCTGTTTTTTCAAAAAGTGTTGTATATAATTTTCTTTTTCTTTTAATTTTTTTTATGCTATTGCAATAAATATTTTCTGTATTCTTTTCTAAAAGCTTGCTTGTTTCTTGTATAATGCCAGATGCCCTGATGTTTCTTTAACTTTGTCTTAACATATTTGACATTCTGCAGTTATATATATATCTGACTTTTTTTTGTTAAGGTTCTTCAATATTGAAAGTTTGTTTAATGCATATTTTATAAAAGTATCTTTTTTTGTACTGCTTCTTCTTGTTATGCAATATACTTCTTTAGTAACTTCAGTCTTTTTCAAAAGTATGCTAATTATAAATTATTGCTTCTGTTACTAGTTCTAAATTATTTATTACTGTTATTTTTTCTACTCTGCATTTTGCTTGATATTTGTTACTAGCTTAAATAGAAGTCTTGCTGACATGTCTATTTATTTGTTTTTTTATTTTAGACAGTACTTTATCTTTTTGTAATTAACTTTTTCTGTATATATTATCTTTTTGCTTAATGTTTCTTTCTTTACAAGGCTGTTAGCTTTATTATTCTATTTATTTTTATTATAACTTTTTACTTTAAGCCACTCTACCTATATATTATTTATTCTAATTAAGTTAACTATTTTTATTATCCACAAAGCATTTTTCTTTTAAAAATTTTATTTCTATCTATAAACTTTAAATCTCTACTAATTTTCTTAATTGTAGTATTACTGTCTATAAATATTTCTAGTTTTTTCTCTTTTAATATTATTAAAATTGCTGCTCATATTGCTAATAACTCAGTTATAATTAATATTGGTCATTCTTTTATTCTTAATGTTATTTGTTCTTCTAACTAATCTTGTGTTTTACTTATTTGCATCCAACCTATACTTATGTTTTTATCTATTGTTTTTTCTTTATTCTGTCTATTTACTATATTATTAGTATATATTATATATTTGTTCTTGTTTCTTAATATATTTTTTTTTAAAGTTTTTAATATTTTTTGAATAATGTTCTCTCTTAGCTTTTGCTTTTTCACTAACTCTATTTCTAGATTTTTTAGCATTTTGAGTCCTGTTAGCTTTTGATCATTTTTTTTTAACTCTTCTGTTCTTGTATATTCTGTTAATTGATCTATTACTGTTTTGATTATATTGTTGCTTTTTACTATTAGTATATTTGAAATTATATTTATTTTTTTATTAATTCTTATTTAATATTAATAGCTGTTTCTTACTGCTTTTTTTCCACTTATATACCTGTTGTATTTGCTAATTTCAATTGAAAGATCAAATTTTTTTTTTGATGTTAAAATAACCTCTTTGGTTTTTTGTTTTTTATTAATAACTTTATTGATAATATGATTCTATAAACTACTACAGAAGAGCATACAATTGGCTATATGTGTAACTTTTCTATATTACCTATTTAAGGAGTTTGCTTGAAGGTTTTCTATCAATTGTTATATCTAATACTCCTGTTAGAATATTCTATTTTAAATCCTTTAAATCTATAATCTGTATTAACTCACTGAATCATACTCAAATGTCCAGATTATCATCTTAACCTTAGAACTATTTTATCCTCAAGATAAATCTTTCAGAGTCTTCTGTACCTATTTTTACAGCTGACTTGAGTGATGATATAGCAGAACCAATACTTGCAGTCAGGGCTTAACTATTAAACCAGTATATAGTTTAATAACAAAATAAATAGTAATTAATTAAAAAGAATCATTAAATATTAACAAATATAATATATGCTCAAGAAGAATATAAGCAATATAAAAACTATACTAATTATAAAACAAAATATACAATTGTATATATATTTATATTTAATATATTGTAAAACTATTTTATATTAAAAAAAAATAAAAAAACTAATTATTATTTAAATTATTATTTTTTATATTTAAAAAGATAAACTTAAAATTTTTTAACTAAAATATGATTTATTTTGCTAAGTACTAAATTGTTTTGGTCTATAAAACAAATATATATCTATTGTTAACTTCTAAATTATCTAATCTTTTTACAGGTTATGTTATAAAATATAAAGTATAGTTTTAAAATTTATAGCTATATTCTTTTTAATAATTTATTTTATAGTAAACAATTTGTTAAATTCAGTTATTATATGCAGTATTTATGTAACTATATATTTAGTGTTTAACTAATTAAAATTAATAAATACTATGCTATGATTGGCTAATAATTGATTTTTGGTCATATGATCTTAGATGAGCATGCCTAATTTTTTATCTATATTCTAAACTCTAACTATAAGTATAAGATACAAAAGGCTTTAGTAAGTTTAATACAAAGTTAAACATAATTTAATAATTATAATATATTTTTACTAGTTACTAGAGTCATTAGTTAAGTAAAGTAAATACAGAATCTAGAGTGTTTAAATAAAGAATCTATAGGTAGGTCCTAATATAACAACTAGTATATAACCTTTGAACAGACTACTTAAATTAGATAATAACTAAGATTGTATGAGTGACTAGTTGTGTATTCTTTTTATAATTGCTTTTATGTCTGAATGTCAACAGATGATAACTAATATATACTATTAATAAAATTCTAAGTTGTATATACTTATCTTAATATTAAAAAAAAAAATCTTGTAGATTTTAGAAGTTAATAGATTCTAGAATTTTTTATTATCTCTTAAACTGTATTTTAGATAAATTTGTCTAAAAAATTAAATTATATTTAGTATTTTTTAAATAAAATAATAATTTATTAATAATATAAGATATATTTTGCTTATAAAATATATTTTTAAAAACATATTTTATAAACTTTATTATAAAACTTTTTTTAAAATATTAATAAACTTTTATGTATTAAAATTTTAAAGATTATATTTAAAAATTTTTACTATTAAAACTTTTTTAAGATTTTTTAAAATTTCATATGTTTTTGAAGTTAAAAAAATTTTTACACTTTGTACAAGTCTAAATTTTTATAAGTAAATTGTAAAAGTGTTACTAATAAAAATTATTATCTTTTATATAAACTAAAATATTGTATTAAGAACTATAGGCTTAAAATTAATATTTAAAGAGTTTGCTAAAAATTTGTAAATAATTTTTTAATTAAAATTTTTTTTAAATTTATCTATTTTTAGCTTATAAGTAATATATATTTTTTTCTTATAATATAAAATCAAATACTGCTATAATATAATTCTTATTTTTAAATATTATTATATAAAATTTTATTTAAATATTTAAAATTTTAAAAAAAGTAGATCATAAGCATATTTTTAATAATTTTTCAAGCAAATTTGTTTAAAAAAGCTTACAGATTAAGAGATATTAAAATTTATTTTAATAAAAATAATTTGTTTTTTTTTGTATTAAAGTCTTTATTTTTAAAAAGTAATTCTTTATTTAAATATTATCAAAATAAAAGCCTCTAGGAGCTTTCTTATATAGAAGATTACAACTAGTTATATTTGTATTTTTTGGTATTTAATTTTAGTAGTTTGCTTATATTAAATACCATATTTGCAAATCAATTATAGGTCTTGTTTATTTAAACTCTTTGCATATACAATTTATTTGTATTATATAAACATCTTCAGAGCATTGCTTATTTAAAGTTATTAATCTTTATCAGTACTCTTAGGACTATTTTATCTTTAACAAAAGACTTACTAGAGCTTTTTTTCTTATAAACAAAGATGATCTAGTTTTATATAATATGCTTTAGCTAGAAAAACATTTGCAATCACAAATAATCTGTTAAATTATTACTATTACACTATTTTTACTTTTGTAAAATTTATTAAGACCTTGATACTTAACTTTTCTAATATTTTTATCTTACTTTAAACTTACAAAATTTTTTTAAACTATCTATTTAAATAGCTTAGTAAACTTATTTTCAAATCTTTAATATACAATTAAAGAATTATTTTCTTTAGCAAATTCTGGTGACCTGGTTGGTTATATGTTTTTTTATATATTTATTGTTTAGTTTTATTCTAGCTGTTCTTACTAAGACTTCTATCAGTTCAGTAGTACTATCAAAAGCTCATGCTATTTTTTTTTTAAAATTTTTAAGTTTCTGTTTTTCTAGTTTCTTAGTATTATATGTCTGATGGTCTTATTATAAGTTTGTATTAAAGCTTATACAATATTAGTTTTAATATTTTTCTATATATATATAATATTATACTTTTATAAATGTCTCAAGTTCCCATTTAAGATAGTGTATTTAAGATTACAGATCATTTTCTCAATCTAACTAATTATTAAAAAACAATTATTATAATATAAATATAATTTTTAAATTTTATTATAAGTGAGATTTGAACACTAAATCGGCTATTTAGAGAATAATAATCCAACTACTATACTAGAATTATTATCTTTTTAAAAATAATTTATATAAGTTTTTAAATTTTATATTATATATACGTATAAATAATATAAATATTTAAAAATATAATATATAAATAAATATAGATAATATCATTACTTTTAATATATTATATATTATAAAATAATTTAAAAAGTATATAATAATATTAAATCTAATAAATGTTATTTTAAATAAACTTTTAAAATTGTATATACTATAATATTTGATTATAAAAATAAATTTATTATATATTAATTATATATTTTTTCTTATTAATTTGCAAATTTATAAAAAATATTTAAAATATTTAATTATTAAATAATAACTTTTTTTATTATTTAAATTATCTTTTATCTATTAAGCAAAATTATTTTTAATATCATTTTATATATAGTATAAAAATTTTTTAAAGTTTAAAAAAATTTTTTAGCTAAAATTATAAATAAAATCTTACAAATATAAAAAATATAATAATTTTTTATATAAAATATACTTATATAACAAGTTTATAAAATTTATAATTAATATATTTTTAAATAATATAAATATGAAATATAGATTTAAAGGTTTATTTTTCATATATATATTATTAAAATTTTTAAATTTTAAAAAATTTTATAATAACTAACTTTTTTATATAATAAGTATTATTAATTTTACTATATAAATTATTAATTTTTTTATATAATAAACAATTTAAATAAGCAATTTTCTTTTATTATAATTTTTTTCTACATAATAATTTTATTTAAAATTTTGTTTATTTATATATTAAGATTACTTGCATAATAACATAAAAAGATATTTAATTTTAATAGACTAATTAATAAATAAAAAAATAGACTAACTTTGAGCTTTTTAAAAAAATATTTAATTAAAAATAATTAGAATTTTTTTTTATAAATATATTATATAAATATAAAATATTAAATATATTTATTAGATTGCAATTAATATATAAAAATTTAAGTTATTATATTTTAATTTAAATATATCAAATTGGTATATTATGTTTAATGAGATTACTAATATTATAATTAATTTTATAAAAATTATATAATTTTGACTATTAAATTTTAAGATCAATTTAATTTTAAAGTTTAATTGGTCAAAATTATATATAATATTTTATAAAATTTAATATTATAATTAAGTATATAGTGTTGGGTTAATAAAAATTAATCAAATTTTTTCTAAATAAAATTTTTTAAAACTTTAAACAAAAAATAACTTAACTAAAACTTTATCAAATTTAATAAAACTTTTTTAAAATAAATATTACAAATTTGTAAAATTTATTTTAAAAAAATTTTATTAAGTTTTTGTTAAGTTATTATTGTTTAAAGTTTTAAAAAATTTTAATAAAACTAATATGTTTAATTTCTATTGACTTATCTCTATATATTTTAAAAAGTAATTATTATTAAATATAATAAATTTAAAGTATATCATAATTTTTCTATTTACACCATACTAAATATCAAAATTTTGTTAGTTTTTTGATTATAATATTTAAAATTTTTAACTAAAAATATTTTAATAACTTCTTAACCAAAACATATTTCTTATACTATAGACTATAGCAGACAAATTTGTCTATTAAATATTATAAATTGATTCAATTTACTTTTTTAATATTTAAAATATTTAAATAAAATTTGGTATAATAATATTTTAGAATAAGTATTATATTATAGTAGTATTTAATTTTATATTATAAGAAAAAAATATAAATTGCTTATAACTAAAAATAATTAGATTTAGAAAAATTTTTAAAAAATTATTTACTAATTTTTAAAAAACTTTAATAAATATTAGTTTTAGACTTATAGTTCTTAATATAATATTATAGTTTATAAAAAAGATTATAATTTTTATTATTACAACTTTAATAATTTACTTGTAAAAATTAAAACTTATATTAAAATTAAAAAATTTTTATATAAACAAAAACATAAAATTTTAGAAATTTTAAAGAAAAGTTTTAAAACAAATCTTTAAAATTTTATAACAAAAAGTTTTTTAATAAATTTTAAAAATTTTCTTAATCAAGTTAATAAAATATATCTTAAACTATAGTTTTTAAATAAAAAATATATAACTAAAATTAATATTTAAAATTAGATATTTTTAACTTGTACCAGTGGTTATAAATAACTACTATGCTATATCTCAAAAACTGCACTATGAAATAGTAATCAGGATATTAAGTAAAAATATTCAACATTCCTAAAAACCTTATAAAAACTAAGATTAGAACCTGATACCTGATCTATATTATGTTATTTAAAAAAATATTTTATATAAAACCTTCTATTTATCTTAAAGCTGCACTTTAATCTTAAGTTTTAATAAGGGTAGTTATTTTTAACCAATGGTGCAAGTTAAAATAATTCTTTAAATTTTTATTAAAAAATTTTAATTTTTTAAAAATTTAGTAAATAAATTTGTCTGCTAGACAGATTAAAAAATAATTAAAAAAACAAGTTTATTAAAAAAACTAATAAAATTTTAGTATTTAGCATAATATAAATAATAAAATAAATTTATTATATATTTTTGTTTTTTTAAATATTATTTAATTTTTATATAATTTTATTTTTAAAATTTAAAAATATTAATTATAAAGATTAAATTTATTATATATTCAATATTATAATAGTTAATTTTTAAAATATATGCTTATTTATTTTTAATATTAAAAATATATATATGCTTATAAAAAAAATTGTAATTATATATAAAATGACTATGTATTTACTAATTTATTCTCAAGTTTTTATTAGTTAAAATTATTTATTTAAAATATAACATTTTAGTTAAAATTTAGTATTAGTATATTAAATAGCTTTATACTAAAGTTTTACAATAAATTTTTTTATTTTGATCAATAAATTATACATATCTAATTTTGCTCTTTGATTAATTAAAAATAAAACTTAGTAATGATTAAAAATAGAGTATATATAGATTACTTATTATATAAATTTAGATTTACATAGTAAGTAAAAATATAATACTAATAAAATTTTTTAAAAACATACTAAAATTTTATTAAATTTTTAGAATATATAGATTAAATTAATTTATTTATTATATAAAAAATTATAAATATATATTATTTTAATAAAATATACTTGTATATATTATAAAAGTCTTAGTAATAAATACAAATTCTTAGTAGTAATATTTTGATTAGTTGATTATTATATAATTATTATATGATTTTTATAATAAATTTATAATATTAAATCTTTAAATAAATCTATCTCAATAAATTTTAATCTAAATTTAATAATTTTACTATTATTAGAATTATAAAAATCTGCTTTACAACTTTGCTTAAAAGTTTAAAAACAATTAAGTTAGTAAAAATATTTTTAAATACCAAAATAAAAAAATTTACGATTAAAGTCATATGACAAGTGATTTATGTATACTCTATCTATAAAAGTATTTAAAATAATTGATCTACATTATTTGTTATACAAAATTTTTACTCAGTAAACAAACAAGTATGCACGCTAATAAATTAGTAAAAGAAATTTGTAAATGTAAATCCTGCTTAATAATTAATTCACAAGGTCGGGAACTTAGTAAACGAATTAAACGACAATATGAACAAGCTGAAAAATGTATATATGATCAAAATGGTGTTATTATTGGAAAAACATATTTTAAAAAAAGAAGAATATATAAATCAAATAATCAGTATAAAGAATTGCAAAACAAAGAAGAACTAGCCGAATATAAAGATTTGGAACAATATAATGAATTAGAACAATCTAATAACTTTGAACAATATGAAGAATTAGAATTAGAAATAACAAATAATAATTTTTACAATAGCGAATATAATCAATTAATTCAGAATATTAAAGGTAAATATATATTTAAACTTAAATAAATTTATTATTATAATATTAATTAATAAATTTTTTATTTAGAATCAACAAATGTAATTAATGCATTAAAATTATTACATTTAAAATCAAAAAATTCTCATATTTCAGACAAAAATTTTGAAGAAATATTAGAAATTTTTGGTTGTTATGGTCCTACATTATATTCAACAAAAAATACTCTTCAAAACTTGGTTAATATTAGTATACAATATATTGATATGTGTATTAATTCCTGTATAGCTTATACAGATAAATATACAAATGCAATACAATGTCCAATATGTTTAACCACTCAATTTAAAGAAAATAAGATTGCACAAAAATCAGCTGCTTATTATCCAATCATTCCTTGTTTAAAGTTTCAATATGCCAATTTTGAAAGATCAAAAACTTTTAGATATCGTTCTAATTATGTATTTAATGCTAATACATATCAGGATATTTTTGATGGACATTTATATAAAAGACTATTACATAATGGAATGATTAATGATGAGCGAGATTTAATATTTTCAGCAAGTCTAGATGGATATCAAATTTTTCGACAACATCGAGATGATAATTGGGTAATCATATTTATCAATAATAATATTCCATCAGAAGATAGAGTTAAACAAGAAAATCTTTTAATTGCTGCAATAATACCTGGTCCAAATAGTCCTAAAGACTTTAATAGCTTTATGCGCCCTATTATTAATGAACTAAAAGAGCTTGAAGGTATTATATTTTTTATTTATAATTAAATTATTTAATTTATTAAATATTAACTTTTAATTTAGATGGTATCATTTGTTGGGATGGATGGAAAAAAGAAAATTTTATATTACGTGCTTTTGTTCCAATTTGGTGTGGTGATATACCGGCAATTAGCAAGCTGATATATGTAACAGGACATAATGGATATATGGGCTGTAGATTTTGTGATATAAAAGGATTATTGGATTTAAAATCAGGAGTTAATCATGTATATTATCCTTTACAATATTTAGCAATTAATGGCGAAAAATTTTATAATATTGAAAATCTATCATTAAGAGATCACAAATCATATTTGGATAAAGTATCAAAATGGAAAATGGCGTCAGATAAAAAAAAAGTACAAAAAGATACAGGTATGTTTATAATTTAAATATATTATTACTATACTGTTTAATATTTGTAATTTATACTAATTAAATAACTTTTTAGAACTATATATTTATAATTCTAAAATGTTATTTTATTAGTAAAAATTTTATTCTAAATTTAAAATGAAAGTTAAAATTATTAGATATATAGTTTAGTAGTAATATATTTAAATTCAAAAAACTATTTAAAGTTATTATTTATTTACAAATACTTAAATTTTAAATTAATAAAAATTTAATTTATATTATAGGCGTAACTGGAGAAAGTATTCTTTTTGAATTAAAAGCTATACAATTTTCTGTTTCTTTTCCTTTAGATATAATGCATCTAATATTCGAAGGTGCTGCAATGCAAATGTATAAGCATTGGTCAGGAACATATTATTCAGATAAATCTTTAAATAATATTGAAAATAATTTATAAATTTTATCTAAAATTACTTGGAAAAATATTGGTCATATAATGGAGATAAATGCAAAATCAATGCCATTCGAGTTTGGAAGATCTCCACTAAATATTGCTCAATATTCTAATTCATTTAAAGCTGAAGACTGGGTAAATTGGACTTGCTTATATTCATTACCATTATTGTGACATTTTCATCATAAAAGGTTTTTTTATTAATTTTATTTAATAAAATGTATATATATTTAAAAAATTTACTTATTATTATTATAGTTTTGTAGATAATTGGTATCTATTTGTAGAAGCTGCTCAGATTGCTATAAAAAAGACAATTACTTCTGAAGAATTATATTGTTTAGATAGAAACTTTAAAAATTTTTTTAAAACATATACTAGGTATTATTAGATATCTATTTTATTTATTTATTTAAATAATTTATTAAATTATATTTAATAATTTAGATTATATGTTAATAATGATATAAAACAATTACCATCTTTTCGAATTACTTTTCACTATTTACTTCATATACAATCTTGTATTAAAAATTGTGGACCATGTTGGGTATACTGGCAGTATCCAATTGAACGTTTATGTGGAATACTACAACCCATGATCCAATCTAATTTAAATCCATATAAAAATTTAATGAACAATATTTTATTACAAGATCGCTTTTATCATCTTCATTTTGTTCCAGAACTATATAAGCAAATTTCACCTTTACAACAATCTAAACAATATAATTCACATCAAGTAATTTGGATTAGAGACGGTGGAGAAGAACTTTGGTCACCAAGTTTAGATTATACATTAAATAACAAGGAATTTATGGCATTATCAAACTTTTATCGTGCTAATTTAAAAAAACCAATTTTAGAAGTAAGTTTATTTATACAAATTTTTTATTATAAAAATATGTATGTATTAATAAAGTACTAATTTACTATATTATATAAGTTAAATGATTGGGGAGTAAAATATGCTAAACTTCGTACAATTGAAGGCTATATGATTGGTTCATTAATGTCGAAAGTAGCTGTTAATGCCCGTGATAATTCATGCATAATGGTAAGCTTGTTTTGATAATATATGCATTATAATTTATTTATATACTGCATTTATATATTTAATTAATTTATTATTTTCTAAAGTATGAACTTGAGATCAATGTTTCTAAGCTAAAAAATACCGAAAAATATGAAGTACAACAATTTTTTGGTCGTGTACATTTTTATTTTCATTATGTATTTCATGGAAAATATCAACT
>CAJVQA010002492.1:0-21809 GCA_910591915.1 Cetraspora pellucida | reverse complement strand
AGTTTAGAAATCTTTAATGTAATTACTTTTATTACTTAATAAAGTTTCTACTTTGGCATAACAAAAAAAAAAAAAATAACCTAATAGCTTTATTGATAAATTAATAGTATTATTGATTAATTAATTAATAGTTATTAATCAATTAATTAATAATACTATTAATTTATCTATAAAGCTATTAGTTTATTAATATTGCTTAAAACTGATATGATACTAATTTTTATTTTATAGGTTTTTAATTCTAGCCAAATTTTAACTAATATTAGTCTAATATTGGATCTAAAAAAATACTAATATAATACTAATATTTTTTATTTAACTTGTACTAGTTTTTTTATATTTCTCTCTATATATATAATATTATATTTTGTATAGATTACTCAAGTTTTCAATATCAGATAAAACTTAACTTGGTGTATCTAAGATTATAGATATCTAAATTTAACTAATTAACAAAAGATAATTATTATAATATAGTTATAAGTACTCCAGTAGCACTGACAGATTTTCACTGATCGACAGCGATTGACCAATTAGATTACAAGATTGGGTGTAACGTGAAATCAAAACAAAAAACTAACATTTTTTAAAAAAACTACTATAACTCAAAATTTCGCCTATATAACCATCTTCTGCGCTTTAGTAAAAAATTTTCCTTGCAAAATTTTAGTATAAGACATATATTGTTATGATTATAAACCTGACTCTAATGTACTGTTTTATGGCTTTAAAAAATTGTCGATCAGTGAAAATCTGTCGGTACCACTGGGGTAGTTATATAGTTATAATCTCTGTCTTTGAAAAGTAATTTTTATTTAAGTATAAAACATGAATATTTTCAAAAACTCTCTTACATTAGAGATTACAGCTAGTTATATATGCACTTTTAGTATCTAATTTAAATAGTTTACTTATATATTACTATTTAAGTTTTATACTAGATATTATATTTGCAAATCAACTATAGGTCTTATTTATTTAAACTTTTTGCATATACAATTTAATTTGTATTACAGAAACATCTTCAGAGCACAGCTTATTTAAGTTTTTAATCCTTATTAGTATCTTTAGAATTAATTCATTTTTGACAAAATACTTATTAGAGTCTGTTATATTTTTTATACAGCTAACTTAGTTTTATACAATATGCTATAGTTATCTAACACTTGCAGTTATAATAGTTATCTGTTTAACTACTACATTATACTATTTTTATCTTAGTAAAATTTACTAAAATATTAGTATTTATCTTTCTAACATTTTTTTTATTATCTTTTACTAACTGTTACTTAAAAATTTTTAAGTAAATTTTTATCATTTTAGTTTTTTTGTTTTTTATAGATTTTATTACAGATTTATACTAAAGTTTTATGCAATATCAGTAAGCATTCTTTTATGTATATGTAATGTTATATTTTATATAGATGCTTTAAGCTTTTAAGTTATTAAATTTAATATATTTGAGTTATAATTATATAAAATTAATTGATTAACAGAAGATAGTTATTATAATACAAATATAATTTTTAAATTTATTATAGATAAAATTTGAATATGAAATTTGAATATTAGATTTGTTATTTAGAAAATGACAACTTAATGATTAAAGTTTTGCAATTTAATTTGTTTTGATTTAATTTAATTAAATATTTAAGTTTAAATCAAATTTAAATCTAAAATTTGTAAATTAAATCAAATTTAAATATGATTAAATTTAATTTAATTTAACAAATATTTGATTTAATTTAAAAATTTATAATTAAATATTTAAAATTATAAGTTATTTATTTAAAATTTTATTAAGACAAATAAATTTTTTTATTTTATAAAACTAAAAGTATTTTGTTTAAATAAATACTTAAAAGCTTAAAATTAATTAATATAATAAAATTTTTTATAAATTAAGTTTTTTTTTTATTAATCAAAATTTTAAATTTTTTTAAAAATCAAATCAAATTCAAATCATTATCTTAACTTTAGATCTATTTTATTCTTGAAATAAATCTTCTAAAGTCTTTTGCATCTATTTTTATATATATCTGACCTGATATCACTTTGGCAGAACTAATATTTAAAATCAAAATTATATTATTTAACTGTTATGCTTTTGTAGAGTTTATTCAAATCTTAATATCTACTTCATAGCATATTTTAAATACTTTAGTATACTTCTGTCTGTTTTCAGATTTTCAATTCAAATAGTCTGTATAGAACTATGACCAGTTTATTAATATATTAGGTTGGTTCAATATTCTTTTTTTCAGTTTATTTTAGATAATATTTTCAGAACTTTTAACTTAAAAATTCTTGCCTATTTGAGTACTTTAATATTGGTATCTATTTTCTTAAACTAGTCTTTAAAATAGTACAATTAAGTAAAATATGATAACATAATGAAGTAATCATATAATTAATTTTTAAGTGGCAGGTTTAGAGTTCAAATTCTATAATAAGTATTTTTATAAAATAAAATGGTCTAATAATAATATTTATAATAAAACCTTATATTAATTATATATTACATAAAATTAAAATCAAAGTAAGAATTTTTTTTTTTTTTTAACCTTAAGCAGTTATGCTAGTACTTTATTAAGATTCTTAAAACTATACACAGTATATTTATAATTACATAGAAATTCTTAATACTCAAGTCTAGCATTACTTGACCATCCTATTAGTATTTAAATGCAACCTGTTATACTATCTTAGTTAAAGATAGACTGCTCATCTAACTACTTAAAGTTATACTAGAAAGGTCTTTCTCTTTTTGTAACAAGCATATTAATTACCTTCCAAGCTTTTTTCTTGATTCAGTTTATTTTTTTCACTTTCTTTTTTTTTTTTCTTCTTTTGTCATCTTATTCTTTTTTGTTCTTTTTTCTAATCTTTTTTTAGTTTGAATACCTTTTTTTATTTTGCTTGTTATATTAATCTTCTTTTCTTATTCTTATACCTTTTCACACTGAACTCTTCATACTTAGTCATAGAATATATTCTATATTGTTAAAATAAGAATTAAATTTTGAATTTATTATGTTTTAATTTAAATAATTTTAATTTAATTAAAAATAGAGTATAACAACTTAGCAAAGAGAATAAGTTATCAACCTCTCAAGTGGTAAATTGTAAGTTCAAAACTCACTAATAGTAAAAAATTTAGATAATTATATATATAATACTTATATATTATAATAATGACTTTTTTGTAAATCAGTTGAGATAGAATACCTATAACTATAATTATATTAACATAATTAGCAGGTTATAAGACATTTGTATAATCTTAGTTATACAAAGAAATACAAACTAATACCAGATAATGCAAATCTAAAATAAGTTCTTGTGATTATATAAATTTATAAAACTAAAAAAACTAAAACCTATATATTTGAAAAAACCTAAATAGAAAGATAATATAAATCTTTAATAGTATTGTTATAAAGACTAGATCTAGAAAACAGATACTAATATAAAGAAGTTAAACAAACAAGAATCTCAAAATGAAGAATATTACTAACCAGGCTACCAGAACTGAACTGAAGAAAATATATAATATTGAGTTAAAACAGGATATACTAAAAGCACTAGAGATATGTTGTAAAATAAGTACTGAGATCTGAACAAATTTTATAAGAACTAGTATAAAGATCAAAGTATTTAAATAAATAATCTTTTAACAGATTACAGATATAACAACTAGTATAAAACTTTTGGATAGACTACTTAAATAAATAACTAAAAGTTAAGTATATGACTAGTTGTACAATTATCTTGTACAAGCTAATGTAATGTATTAATTAAAACAAAATAAAGGTTGTAACTACTGATGACATCAATTTTAGTAAAAAAAAAAAATCTGTTTCTATATATTTACAATATATAAGTATGTTTGACATTAGTGTTAATAGTATATATGCATGTTAATAATAATATTCTAGAAAAACAGATACTATTATAAATCCAAAATGAATTAAAAAAATTAATACATCATTTTTATAATTAGTCATATAAACAAAATTTGGTTTAAATATCTAGTATGTATCATGTGATAAGTATGATCATGTGGATGTACAGATAGACAAAATTGAAAAATATATCTGAAGTAGAGGTTATTATTCTGTGTCTCAATTTTAGTTTTTTAAGGTTAAGATTAGTTAGCACATGATGACTATTTTAAATTTAATTTATTTATTTTTGGTCATAAGTTAAAAGCTTATATCTGAGTACATTTTAAGGATGTCTAACAAAATTCAATTTAGACATCTAGTATGTGTTATGTAACACCATGTATTCACATAGGTGAACAAATAGACAAAAGTTGACTAAGTATCTAAAATGTAAGTTCTTCACTATACTTCAGACAATTATATTTTAAATTAAAATTCTTCTAATTTAAAGCTAATTAAAAATTAATATTAACTTTGAAATAAGTGTTATTAAGTGAAAACCTGAAAATCTAAAATAAGGTATTTATAAATTTCATACATTATAAGACCTCTAGGTCAATAACACAATAGTTAATGCTCTGGAGGTCACAATCGCAAGGTTACTGGTTCAAATCCAACTGAGAGATAAAAGCTGTGCCAGGACCATGATTGAAAATAATCTTTAAAAGGAACTTTCTGCTTTCAGATAGATTACTACAATGATAAATAAGTTGTGTAACATAGCCACAAAGGTCATGTGACATCCAAAAAAGAGAAAATCTGATAATAAATATCATTAATATAAGGTTTCCCAATTTAAAGTAATATAAAAAAATGAATAATAAAAAAACAATTTAATTAGTGAGTCATGTGAAGTTAGAGAACTGCAAACTGAATAAAGACAATAGGTTCTATATTATGAAACTAGAAATCCAGGACATCATATGATGGACTTAACAAAGCATGAGCTATCTTACAAGTATGATAATGAATATAAGAACCACCTGCTATCCAATGATCTCTGCAGAATAATAACTCTGACCTTTAAGAGATGTGACAGATCCTAAAGATGTCTAAAGATCTTCAGAATAGTAAAAGAGGTAAAATCAAAAAAAAAATTTCATACATTATCTGTTTTTAGGTTTTTAGGTTTTAATTAGCAATATTCAAATCTAAGTGAGCTAACTGAAATAGCAAGTTTTCTATTTCTGTTGTATAAAAATCTTTTATAAGGCATATTTTTAAAAGATTACACAAATATAAATGGATTTTAAAAATGCAAAACGGCTCTATTGACTTGTATACTAATTATAATAAAAGCCAATTAGTCAATAAAACTAATAAGAATTAGGGTTAGGGTTAGTGTTAGGGTTTAGAGGGTTTAGGATTTATTTTTAATGCTAGTAAGTACGCTTCTTTATATAGATGTAGATTATATGAGTGCGTAAGAGTGAAAACCTGAAAACCGATCATAGTAAATCATTAAATCGGTTTCACATATAATGTAACTATTAACCGATTCCTTATATAGCATTGCAATATAATTGTTACACGATTTAGTTAATACTGTAACACAAGTGTTATAATACAGTAATATGTTAGTACAAAAATTATAGATACGTATGCGATACCGGCGATAACTATAGTACAGTATCTAAAAAATCTTTAGTTAAAATTCTCTTGTATAATCTTATTAAAAAATATATAAATTGGTGTTGGGATAACCAAACCTATTCGGCCATTTGACCAGACCAATTTGACCTATGACCAGTCTTGTCAAGCATCTTTTGACATTGGTCAAGTTGTCAAATATTCTAGTTATATTAACAATCAGACCAATTTAACTATAATCAAATTTGTTAGATTAGCCTGATTTGTTAATTTGGTACCAGACCAGTTTGACTAAAAACCCTTTGACCAATGACTACTAATTAAAGCCAAATTATTTTCGTGTCACATGATTATGACTGTCCCAAGTAAAGATGTGTATGCCCGAATTCGAAACAAGTGCAGCGTACAAACGTAATTTACAAGGATCGTTTGTATTTGCCAGTTAGTAATACAGGATGTCACACGCTTTACGTATTCTCTTATTTGAACCCATGTTTTTTCCAACTTCAGGAAAATTATTGAATTATAATACCTTACTTTCATTTTAACTTGAACAAAACCACCTTTTACACATCAAACACTTATGCCTATGGACCGACAAAGCGAAACTGTCACTAAGTGGGATGTAAACAGGGTGCATTCCTGGTTTGCTTCCCTTGGCTTCCCAAATTATGAATCGCAGATAAAAGGTAGTTTAGAAGGCATCCGTCTTGTAGCATGTACCTCCCGATTAAATTGCCTTATCATCTCGATTTTATATTATAGAACAGGACATAAATGGAGAGATCTTGGTTCTTTTGGATCATGAGGGACTCAAAGACCTTGGTGTTCGGTCAGTTGGTCACCGAATTTCTATATTAAAGGCCATTTACAACTTGAAAATACAACATAACGTACCCATTGAGTTAGGCCAATACGTTCCTCCTTGTAAGTCGAGTACCTCTGTATCTTCATTAAATAATAATAGACTTAATTATTCACAAATAGCTTCCTTCATATTTTAGCGGCAGAATTTGAAAGTGTATGTATGTGTTCAATAGTATTTCATTATCTTGAAATTTTGTTAATATTATCGGCTTTAGGCAATGAATGTTACAAATGGCGTCCCAGACCTTCGTAAAATCGAAGGTGCAATCCAAGAAAGAGGTGAGCATGTTAATGGTTGTTTATAAAAAAATTTTTTAAAAATTCCTAATTTTATTAACATCTTTGTTATAAAATTAGATGCTCTTATTTCGCATTTGTCGAAAGAAGTACAAAGATTATCATCTGAATTGGCAAAATTACGTGAAGAGATGATACCGGTTTTGAAAATGGCAAAAGAAAATAAGGTTCTATAATGAATGGTTGTTGTATATCATAACTTGATAAACATTCTTTTAATTTTCATTTCATGTAAAAAAAAAAAAATGAATGTTTACAGCCTTTACCCGAACCAGAACGAAACAGCATTGACAATTTGAATACTCCAAGTACTTCAAGGACTAATCTTTCTGTACAAGTTCCCGGGATAAGTGTTACCAATTTTTCAAAATCGCCTACATATTCATCTGATGGTTCGAGCGCCCCACCCTCACCCCACTCTCCGCATGATAGTGGTAACAGTCGTCGTCATTATAACAATGAATTTGATGTAAGTGACTTTTTGATCAAAGTATTAGAATTAGTTCAACAGAATACTAATTGGGATTAGGTTTTTAGTCGAGACCAAGCGCGAGCTTTCACCAAACACCGGTTATAAATGACGCAATTAACTTCTTTGGAAATCATCAATCATATAAAAGTTTTCGTGTATCACTTGAAGACCCATGTCACAAGGTATTGCCTGCTGCGCTAAAAAAATATAAAATTGCAGATGATTGGCGTCAATATGCGTTGTTTATTCGTTTCGGCAGTACAGGTAATAAAAATGGAGTTATATTTTATTATTAATTCAAATATAACATTTTAATAATAACAATGACATATCTTTTTGACACTAGACCATCTAACAGAGCGTTGTTTAAGCTATGATGAAAAGCCTTTATTATTGTTCCAAAAATTAAAGGAGGCATCACAGAACCCGGTATTTATGTTAAAGAATATTAAAGAGATTAAATCACCTATTGCGACAGCAGAAGAAATAATTAGTTTATTGAAAGCAAATAAGAAACGACGTACAACACAGTTCTTGAACAAAGAATTACCACCAGCACCTAATGAATATCCAGATACCCACCAAGAACCGCCACCCGATTATGAATCGACGGAAGAACGAATTTCAGAAGAAACATTAATAGAAGGTAATGGAACTGCCGTTGCAATATACCCTTATGTTCCGGAACTTGATGATGAACTTAATGTGGTGGTTGGAGATATTTTTAAAATTAGAAGCAGGTCAGGGGGATGGTGTTTTGTTGAGAGAGACGGACAGACTGGTTGGGTGCCTGCAAATTTCTTGCTTGAAACCAGCGTTAATGGAGGTGATATGATGGATAGTGACAGTCCATATGTTGGTAGAGGAGTAGCTTTGATTGATTACAAGAGAAATACAGACGATGAACTTAGCGTGAAAAAAGACGATTTGCTTCGCATTTACAAAAGACAAGACTATTGGTTGTATTGTGAAATAAATAATGAGCGTGGATGGGTGCCAAGTTGGTACGTCAGGGTGGATAAAGAAGCTATTGATGATGAGAGCGAGGTAAATGAGTGACCGTTTTTTGGTGTCATTTCAAAATTATATTTTATTTTCAATGGTTTCACGTGGATTTTGTCTTTTAGGATGTACGCATATAATTTGCCAAAGGCTGATTGGGTTGGGGTACCCTTATATCAAGAAAAACCCGGAGTTGCAGATCACTGCCGATCTAGCTCCGTAGCCGACCTTCCGCTTAACATTTTGATTGGTTGTTTTCATGTAAATTATTTTAACTAAGTTTTTTAAAAATTACCGGATTTTTTTTTTTTTGGTTACGGTATCATTGTTATGGGACCAATCATATCGCGGGATCAGGTGTAACGTTTGTGTAACGTTAAAAGAATTTTTTTAAAAAACGTGATGACTCAATATTATTCAACTTTGACCCGGATCCTAACGTTTTTTGCTTTGATTTTGTTACACAACCTAATTGGTCTCGTGACGTGTCATCTTATGCTGGTGCAAACTTTTGAAGCCAACGTTGGAACTAGCGTTGACATTAACATTGAAGTCAATGTTTTTCTGACCTTGTAAAATAACTTTTTACTCGATCTTGAAGTTAACAAAAAACGCGCTAAATAAACAACGAAAAAAAGACAAATATTTGGAAAATAACTATTAAATGAATAATCTATGAAAATGCACCGTTAATACTTATTGAATTGTTATTTGCACACCATGCTTAAGATGTTTGCGGATTTATGACATACATACATCGAGTAACTGCTAATAACGACCTATGCGCACTATTCTGAGACGCCTGACGTACATTATTTCGAACACGGTAATCATTTTATTTGATGGTGGCTCGATGCGATTGGAGGTTTCACTAGGAAAGAGGTCCATCTAAAGATCTAATTTACCCTTATTTTGAAAGCATTGTTAAATTCATGGTCTTGAATAGTTTGTGGTCCGGATATAACTTTTAGTATCACGTGGAAGTTTACAACATTTATGCGATAATCCCATAAAATTCATGCTTGCACAAATAACCTTATGCATTGTTTGATGACCTTCACGTTCGTGTCCAGAGAGCTTTATACCAGTAATGAGGCATAACTGAACTGGGATAATGCTATTATAATCTGGATTTTTTCTACTAATTTTTGGAAAATTTTTTTTGGTTATTGATAAGGTGATTATACTGTGTGGTACTCGGCTTTGAGCAAATGTACTGATGTACATTGGCGTCTCACTTTCATAAAAACAGCAAAAATATATATTTTAAAGTCGTTATTACTAATACGTTTTCTTACCGTAGCAAGTTTTTTTCTAAAATGTATGTAGATGTACTTTTTATATAGTTAGTATATTAATTGTATACAACCTTATTAGTACTTACGATAGAAGCAATAAAATTCAAGGTGTCACACCAATTCTATTAAATAAAATAAATGATACCCGTATAATACTTTTGTGACAACATATATAAATTCTTTAATGGAGTATAAATATGGATTTACTACTAAAGCTTTATCATGCTGTACTCAGTTTAAACTATAAATTACCACAAAAAAAATTTTTCCCACAATCAAAATTTTTCGTTTGAAATACCAACTATAATTTAAAATGCTGCAAGAAGAAGAAGCTTTATCCGTCTCTTTCTTTGAATCTCCACAATTTCAACCATCTGTTTTGGCAAGCCCAGAAATCCCAGAAGTTAGTCAATCCGCTTCATTTACTACAGATTCCTTAAACAACATTAATCCTTGGGATCCTCCTCAGCCCGAGACTTCAACTATTTTGGGTACGTTATTTTTTTATTTGTTATCGATAAGTTTAGGCTAGTGCTGATACATATTATAACATATGTAGCCGATGTCCTATTGCCTGAAGTTTATAATAATGCTTTTATGCAAGCGGCGCCAGTCGGAGGGTCAATTTCTATTTCTGCCTTGAATAAAATTTTATGCATTAGTGGACTGCCTCACGCGACGATTGAAAAAGTACGTATTACGTGATGTTATGATGTCTATAAATTAGGTTTATTGATAAATGATCTGTTTTTAAAAGATTATAAACCTGGCTGCTGCGGCAAATAGCACTCGTGTAAATCGTGGAGAATTTAACATAGCTCTCGCACTAACGGCGTTGGCACAAAAGAATATGGGTAAATAAATTTTAAAGTTGTGATTAATAGTTTTACCTGTAGTTGTTATTTTAATTAAGCATGAAATTATTATAATTAAATTTTTAAGATGTTTCAATTGAGACATTAATTGAGAGAAAAGATGGTAAGTTTTAAGTGGTTCTAAATTTGTGAAAATTTCATCTGTTGTAATATACTTTAATTTTTTTGTGCAGATCTCCCGGAACCAATTTTGGCAAATTTAGGGAGCCTTAATTTCAATCGTGATTTAAATTCCCTTTCTGCTTCACGTCCTCCACCAATGCCTCTGCAAGCCGATGACCCGTGGGCTATGCCTTCTACAAATATGCAAAATCCTGCATATCCTCAACAGACAAATTTTCCTATAAATAACAACATTAGTGCTCCTGCGATTATTACCACGTTGCCTAGCGAAGACGAATTCCAGTGGTTTTTTGATATGGATCTTATTACAGTAAAGATCGCGCCAGAAAGAGACGGTTTTCTATTTAAACATGTAAATTATATTATCGAATCACGGGTAAATACAAATATAATGAATTGTTTAATACTTAATCATTTAAAAAAGCCAACTATCTTATATCACACGTGATATATATTATATCAAGCGACATCAAGCGATAGTTACAAGAAGATATAGTGATTTTTGGTGGCTAATGGAATGCTTAGTAAAGAAATATCCTTATCGTATATTACCTGATCTTCCACCAAAAAAGATTGGAGGTAAATTTCTTAATTCATAGACTATTAACTATTGACTGTTAGAAATCGGATATTAGAATAATCCGATATTTGTTTGATCTAGTTAACGGATTTTATTTCACAGTTGATGAATCTTTTTTGGAAAAACGACGGAAAGGATTGGCACGCTTTTTGAACTTTATTTCGAGGCATCCAATATTAAAAGATGACCAATTGGTAGAAATGTTTCTCAAAGAACAAATAGTAATATCATATTTATTATTATTATTATTATTATTATTATTTTCTAAATTATGAATTTAATTTTTAATGTTATATACATATAATAGGAAATAGCAGTGTGGCGTCGGACAAATTCACCGGATCTGGAAGAAGAATACCTTAAGAGGAAGATTACACCTGAGATGGAGCGGCGTATACCTGAAGATTTAGATAAAAGATTAGAAAAAGTTGTGAAAAAATTAGATGATACTGTCGAACATTACAGAAATATGTGTAATATAATGGAGCGTATCGCCCGTCGTCAAGAAGGTTTGCGTTAAACATTAACAATTATTATATAGCATGTAATATAGTGTATTTTACGTGTGGATCTGAAAGAATTGTAATTTAACAATTAATTTTCTTTTTTCAATAATTTATTATTTCAAGGCATGGCAATCGATTATATGCGATATCACTTGGCCTTAAAGTATGTTTGATATATCATTTAAATATATGTATTATTATTATTAAATTTTAATTGGTTATCTTTGATAGCTCTTTGATAGAAAAAGAAAAGGGATGCTATATTGAAGATTGTTATAATTGTTCACAAGTAGTGCAAGGGTTGGAGCATGTATCAAATCATTTCCAAACAACAAGCACTATCATGGAAAATGCGGTGAGTCACTTATGAACAGAATGTTATTTGAATTTCAAGCAGAAAAATATCAACTAATGCTTTATTTCTAAATAAAGTCGGCGGCAACGCTTGAATCCGTTTTAGAAAATTTAAAACGTCAACGTGATCTTCTTGTTTCCTTTAGAGTAAGCCTTATCTTTAATCTGTACTAGTTACCAATAAGCAGTTGATTTATTATGCATCCTTGATTTAGGAAACTTTCGAGCGAAAAGAACGGTTATCTATAGATACGATTGATTCCATCAATACTCGAATAATATCTCAAGAAGCTCGCATTGCGTCATTATCTTCTGGTGATCAGGAAGCAGAAAAATTAAAAACTTCTATTCAAAAGGTAACTATCCGACTTTATTCTATCACCAGCTATTTTTAATTAATGTTGTATATAAATCTTGGTTTAAAGGACAAGGAAGAGATCGAACACCAACGAATGCGAAAGATCTTTGTGCGTTATTGTTTATATTCTGAACTAACCTTGTTTCATAAAAGCTCTACTTTTATTTCGCATTTGTATCAGAATTTTGTAAACGATCAAATCAAATACTCGCAACAACTTTACGAAAATTGGAAATCATTGAGTCCCAAAGTATATGAAATGCCCATTGAAACAAACGGATTTATTTAAAGTGTAAAATATAGGAAAAGAAAGAAAGGGGAAGTGAAGGAAAAGATTTGAAGTAATATATAATTATATTTATATTTATTACTTACCTGTGTACATGCAGAAATTTCACACATATATTTCTAACAATGTTTATAATTATAAAACTTTTATATGTGGATGTATTTTTACATATATTTGTTTTTTATAATGGGACAAATAATAGAAAATCTTAATACATATACATATATATATCATTTTTGAAAACATTTTTACTTTTAAATTAATTAAAAAATTAAGTACGTATTAGTATCGATATAAATACAGAAAAAGCTAACGTATCACTAACCGTAATATTTTATATATAGATGCTAATAAAATAAGTTAGCTATACCATCGTATAAAGCAGATGTCATTTGACATTATCACGTAATACTTTTTTTAAATGCTGTACATGGGGTGTCTCGCATTAAAAAGCCAATTTTGCAATTTTTTTCGAAAAATGTGTTTTTATTAGATTCATGTAAATTTTGATATGGTTGACATTTTTCAATTATAAACGAAGGTCGATTTGCATAATAAAAATGGATAATGTAAAAGGAAAATTACACCAAGGCCAACCTTTCACAAAAAATTTCGGCACGTGATCATAGCCAATTAGATTGAAGAAATAGGTGTAACATGAAAATCACATCTTTTTCTACATTTTAATAAAAAAAATTTCTTGTGAAATTTTAGTATAAGCTATGCTTTTTCTTATCTTTAATTCTTTTTTTTTTTAATGTTAAAATAAGCTTTGTGACTTAGAATTTTATTAATAGTATGTTTTAGCTAATATTTGTTTTTACTACAATTACAAGATCAATCATGAAAAGAATATAAAATTAATTATTTGTATAATTTTAGTTATTGTTTAATTTAAATAGTCTGCTTAAAGGTTTACACTAATTATTATACTTAGAACCTGTTTATAAGTCTTTTATTTAAACATTTTAATTTTTATATCATTAACTATTTACTTTATTAACTGTCTTAGTCAATACTAATGTAAATATATTATAATTACAAAATTTTTAAAGCAGTTTATTTATATAAAAAACTTTTGATTTTGTACTAAACCTATCAGAGTTTTCTGTATTTTATACTTATAGTTGACTTAGTATTATTATAATTAAGATTAATACTTATAATTAGAATTAAATATTAAACTATTATACTTTTGTACTTATTTTTTTAATATTTTTTTCATTATTTTCTGCTAATTATTATTTAGAATTAATAGGATTTTTCAAATTATCAATTTAGATGATCTGGTATATATGGTATATTTTTGTATTTTTTTTTTCTAATAATTTTAATAACCTGGTTAATATATATGTTTTTTTATATATCTGTTATTTAGTTTATTTATTTATTTCTTTAAAAATAATTTATAAACTTCTATTAGTTTAATAGTATTATTAAAAGTTTGTATTATTTCTTTATTTAGGATTTTTAAGTAGATTTCTATTGCATGGCCTCACTGTTAATATTTAAAAAAAAAAGTAGATTTCTATTTTTTTAGTTTTTTAATCTTTTGTAACTAATAGTCTTATTATTAATTTGTATCAAAGTTTTATATAATATTAGTTTTAATATTTTTCTATATATATGCAATTTTATATTTTACATATATATTCTAAGTTTTTAATATTAAGTAAAATCTAACTTATATAGTATATCTAAGATTACAAATATACTAGATTTTAGGTTCAGATGTTGCTTTAAAAATAAACCTTAATTAATTTAGATCTTAGACTTGAATATTGTTTTAGGAATAGATTTTAATTAATTTAGATTTTAAATTTAGACATTGTTTTAGAAATAAATATTAATTAATTTAGATTTTAGGCCTAAGTATTACTTTAAGAATAGATCTTAATATATCTGTATTGTTTCAAAATCTTAACCTTTTACCTAACTAGATAACTGCAAATAATACAGACTGAAAAATATTCTGTCATATATGTAACTTAGAAAATGTTAAAAACATAAAAGAACAAATTAATGATAACATAATTAAAAGATGTACTAAACTTTAAATAGTCTAACATCAATAATCAATAGTATACTTATATAATTAACATAAAGATTCCATCAAGTTTAACAATATTTAAGAATTAAACAACATTATTACTAAACCATTACTCATCAAACAACACATCTAACAATACTTTAATGATTGAATAGCTTTTAAAAATATCTAATCACAATTATTTAATACAATATAACAACAAGAATATTAATCTAAACTGAACATTGATCCTATATAGTATTAATCAGCAATCAAAAAATTCTTTTTTATAGAAGTTTTTGAAGTTATCAATTAACTCTCTAATAACAAAACATGTGAACTATCAGGCATTAGCTTAAGATAATTAAACATACTAGAACAGTATTTCTTAATACAATCATAGTTTTTTTTAATTATTGTCTTACATTGATCAAATTCCAAACTAATAAAAAGAAGAAAGAATTTTTTCTATCTCTAAAAAACCTATTCTTGATGGCAACTTAACTAATACCAAACTTATTAGTTTACTCAAATATATTAAAAAACTTTATACTATAATAAAATTTACTAAAAACTAGCAAGCTGTAATAATTTTAAATGCATGAATGCTAAGTAGAAGATCTTTTATTTAAAGGAAAATAAAATAAATAAAAATAACTAAAAATAAGAAATAAATATTTAAAAGTAAAATTTAAATTCAATAGCCTTCTAGGCACTATAAGATACAACAATAGAACTAGCTTTTAAACTAATTTTACTGTCTAGTCTGTGCAAATCAGATGTAATAAAATGTTTACACTATACAAAAATTATTAGATTTTAAAACTTAGAAATGTTTGTAGAGTATAATCAGAGAAAGAAAAGCCTTAATAATCAGACCCTTTATAGTTATATGTAACCTTTAAATTTTAATAATATAAAGCTAGCATTTGTTAAATAATTATTTAAGAAAACTAGCTATTTATTTTATATTATTACAAGAAAAATAAAAATAATAAAAAAATAATATAAAGCTAGTATTTGCAAAATAACTAATTAAAAAAACCAGCTTTTCATTTTATATTATTATAAAAAAAAAAAATAAAAATAAAAGAAATAAAGATAAAATATAGAAAAAAATAAAATAAAGAATAAAATAAAGAATAGTTTTTATGAATAATATGTAAAAAATAGTAGTTAAAGGTTATTTTATTAAAGAGTTTTTGGTTAAACAATTATTACAAGAAGATTATATATATATATAAATAGAACTTTCAAGAACTATTAAGAGTTATTTAAGAATTATTAAGAGTTGTCTAAGAATTATTAAGAACTATTAAGGGTTATTAAGAGTTGTTCAAGAACTGTTAAAAACAATTAAGGATTATTAAAAGCTGTTAAGAACTATTAAGAACTATTAAGGGTTATTAAGAGCTATTAAGAACTGTTAAGAACTTTTAGAAACTATTAAGAGTTATCCAAAAACTATCCTTTTAGAAAGGCAAAAAGCTATTTTTTTTATAGCTTTTAACATAATAATTGATTAGTTTTAAAGCTACCATGTGTTGTAGCATCATCCTGAACCATATAAATGTTTAAAATGCAGCAGAAATTAAGAAATTTTATGTACATTTTATCAATAATACTTGTGCATAAATGGTAAACCAATCTTGTATCTTTCTATTTTTATTAATGCTTGGCATTCCATTATGCAATAACTTATATATTAACTAAAAATAAAAAAAATATCATTGTGTAGCCTATATGTTCATCTACAAAATTCTCTATGGTCATTTAGTGTTCAGAAGCCTTCTTACAAATGTTTTCTTAAATACATCTAAAAATAACTATAGTAATACATAGAAACTATATAATAACACTATAGTAAATATTGCATTATAATTAATAAATATTAATTAATTATAATTAATTAATTGTTCCATCATTTTAGAGTGTCTTAAGGAACCTAAAGCATCTGAGGTATGACCTAGAACCTTTAGTCAGGACTCTTATAACACTAAACAACTATATTTTTAGATATTTAACAACTATTGACTAAAATAAAATACTATAAGAAATCTACTAATAAAATAAATATTAACCTATTAATTAGATAATTAAAATGAATAAAATAATCTATAAACTATGTAAAAATATTAAAAAAAATATAAAATATAATATAGAGCTAAAAATAAATATATATTAATATAAAAAAAAAAGTAAATTCTATTACAATACCAAACTTTTAGCTAACTAACTTAACTATATCTTTACTTATTATAAAATTTTGTCACCTTTTAATTATATAGTTTTACCTAATAACAGCACAACTATTTCTATATATATACTTAATAACATTATTGAAAAAACTTTTTGTAACTCTAAACAACTCTAGTTCTTATTTCAAAACATGAGCAAAGTTTATAATTCTGTAGACCTTACACTTTTTACTAAATCTTTATTATGTCTATATATGTTATCCAATCTTATTAATATTCTTACTAATTTGCTTATTAATTGACATAACCAAGTTATTACAAATTTGAAACTTACTAACTCTTACAATATTAAAAATAACATTGATCAAGTAGAAACTATAACTTCACTGTTTTGAAGAATTTATTATGCCTCTTTTATAAACAAAATAGTTTTAAACTTTTCAGAATACACTTTGGTTACAAAGTAAAATATTAGTTTACTTCAACCAAAACTTAAACAATTTCAAACCTCAGTATCTGTATTAGTATATATAAATGATACACTTTAAATAGCCAAATCTAAAGAAGAATTATAATCAATCATTGTTATAGCTACCTTATTTTATCATATAGCTAACATTCAAATTAACCCAACTAAATCAATTCTTATCTCAAATACATCATCTATATCTCTATTTACTTCTTCAACTTATTACTTATAATAATTATTACCAACTAACTATTCAAATTTTTAGGATGTTGGTTTATTCTTAATAACTTATATACAAAACAAAGCCAACTAATTTATAATGACACAATCCAACTCATCAATGTTATTAGCATAAAAAGAATTACAGACAAACAAGCCATATATATTACTAATACTGTAATTATTCTTACTATCAAATACAGACTACACAATATCATTTTTAAACACTTCATTTGTGATAAACTCTTATCCAAATATCTTATTATGATTAAATACAAAGCAAACTTTTTTATACTAGCTCTAATAACACTATGCTAAACTCTCATATATATAATATATATAATATCTAAAATATTCAACTACAACATTATATATCCTGCTTTCAATAAAGAATTAACAACTCTAAGTTTCTTGGTATTTTTACTAAAATCTGATTACAGTAACTTCAAAACAACCTTTGGTCTGCTATTAATATTCTTTAATACAGCTAACTACTTATAGATAGATCTAACAAACTTACACTTAACTTTAAAATTATACAACTTTTACAACTTCTTAATATATCAATCTTAGCTAATTCTAAGGTCTTGTGGTCTAATACTTTTCATAATAGATATCAACTACTAGAACCAATACTTAGTTAATATCCCAAATACTATATTTTTAGAAAACAACTTTAAAAAAACAATATACTTTACTTAGAGCAATTATGTACTGCAGACAATAGTATACTACTTAAATAGCACTATTTTTTATCAAGACTTTACAATCTAACAAAAAAAAGACAGCCTCTTTGGTTTATCTACCTGAAAGATACAATTTTATCTGACAGATTACATTATCTAATTCTTCTACATTTTCAACCTCTGAAAGTTAATACCTTTGCATATAATACTTCACTAATTAAGAAAAAACTTAAAACTTGGCTATTTATCTATAATAATGATAATAAAGAAATCATTATTGGCAAAATTCATAAATATTTTTTAAACACAAACTAGTTTTTTATCTCACATTAAAATATAAATATTGACTTAGAACATAATTACTATTATTTTCTTCTAGATTTAAACTGCATATCATGTATTAGATGCTACCTTAACTCAAACAAAGTTAAGCAAACATGTACAGTATGAGACAATAAAAACTGAAAAAATTGCATGTAACTTAAAATTATGTGAAATTCATTTGATTTAAATCAGATCTAAGATCTGCAAAATGCAAATCAAAAGCAATATTGAATACTTACTTTTAGTGATTTGTAATTCACAAGTGCATTGTAACTTTGTACTCTAAATAATAGCTATAGGACAGTATCTAAAAAAAAAAGCTAGCAAGAAACTTTAGTATATCTGTAGAACAAAGATGTACATAGTGCAAAAGAGCTTTATGCTTAAACTAATATTCCTCTGACTACTATTTATAACAATATAAAAAAGTTAAAAGTATGTAAAAATGTTGACCATGCTAAAGGGAATAGTCAGCCAAAAAAAATTAGTAATGTTGTCTTCCAGGCAATTAAGAAGCAAATTAAAAAGAATTCATCTATTTTAACAAGAACTTTAGCATCATACCTATTAAGTATAGGTACTGACATATCATATTGAATAATTAGAAGGCATTTAGCTATGATGGGATATATAAAAAATGTTCTACAAAAGACCCCATGCTGACTAATAATCAAAAAAGAAAAAAAATAGAATAGGCTCAGGCTTACCTTAATAATAATTAGAACAAATCTTTTTTTACAGATGAATCAGTCTTTTAACTTTTTCAAAATATACTCAAGTATTGGCATAAGAAAGATCAATGGCCAATTTATCCAATTCCTAAAGACTGTACTAAAATAAAGTATGAAGTGGTTTTTCAGTAAAAGGAAAATTAAGCTTATTTGTTTTATACAAATTATAGACAAGAAATTTTATATTGAAATTGTGTGCTAGCACCTTCTTGAAATAAAAAAAATGTTTGGTAAATGTTGGCATTAGTAACAAGATAATAATTCAAAACACACAAGCAAATTTGCTAAAAAATTTCTTTTAAAAAATAGTTCTAAACTTATGAACTGGCTATCAAACAGTCCTGATTTAAACCCTATTGAAAATTTGTGGTGCATTGTAAAAAATAATGTGGAAAAACATATGCCATATAATTTGCAAGAATTAAAAACAGTATATAAAAAAGAAATGTAATAAAATTCCAAATTTGGTTTTAGTTAGTTTAGTAGGATCAATGAGATGATATAAATTAGTAATCAAAAATAATAATGAATAAATATCATTTTAATTTTTTAGTTAATAAATCATCTAATATTTGTCTAATAATTATATAAATTTTATATAATTTTGTGCAACCATTTTCTCATAATTGTACAATTTTTAATTCTGGTTTTTTTTGTCCTATACTGTATAATTAACATTTTAGCAACTACAGTATCTGTACTAGCTTTCTAAGAAGAAAAACTTCCAAACTTAAACTTAATGCTAACTACTTAGATCTTATTTATTCAATAACAATTAAACATTCTTTATAAATTTTATATAACTATTCTATTATCAACATATCAAACTCCACTATTACAGAACTCTTTAAACCCAATAACTATTCAAACAAACTTGAAGAAATTTTTTAAACCAATTTGGTATATAAGGAATTTACTTTTTATACTGATGGATCAGTATTCAATATTGGAATTAAACAAAGCTTAAGGGAATTAAATGGGTCTAAATTGATAGTAACAACCAAGTTTTTATAAATTTTCAGTTAAAATCTATTTTTAACTATTAGCTTATAAGGCAGAGCTTTTCTTTATCTTATCTGCAATCTTAACTATACTTTGTAATACATACTTCAAATTTATACTAACTTATTATTAGTCATTTTTAAGTACTATAAACTCTCTATTCAACTTAATAATCCTAACAAACTCTTTAAATTTAATACATGGCCTTTATAGCATATACTTCTTAATATTATTAAATTCTTTAATTTAAATATCAACTTTCATAAAGTTTAAACTTATACAGATAATACCTTTAATAACATAGCTGACTCTTTTGCAAAACAACATACCTTCTCTTTGCTTTTAAACTTTTAATATACAAACATTTACAACTCTTTTCATATTCTACAATAGGAACAAAATTCTGTTAAGCTTTTTATCTAATACTTTATCAAAAATATTTGCAAAATTCACATATTAGTAATGTGGTTCTTACAAAAAAGAAATCATAAATGGTCTCATATTAATTACTATATAGACTAGTAATCAATATAACTATATCTTAATTATAACCAAAAACTTTCATCTAATTTTATTAGCTTCAAACTTAATCAAACCAAAGCCTTTAAATCAAAGCTCTACTAAATGAACTACCAATATACTTTTCTTTTCATAACATATATCCAACTATCTTTACAAATGCTAACTGCTTCTAATATAATCTTTCTGACTCTTACTTATACTAACTAACTTGTTTTAATTCTTCTCTTATTATAAACATTTTTAATTCATCAATTTAGCATATTTTATCTAAAGCAAATCTTGACTTATCTACTAGTTAGTTTTATAAACTTATTCAAAAAATTTAAAAACATTTTTCATTTAACTGAATAGCATTTTAAGCAAACTCTTTTTATCTTGATCTTATTCTTAAAGGCCTTATATCTAAAACTTTAATTAAAACAATTTATAACTATAATATATTAACTAAGATAGCTTCACAAATTATTATTTAAACACTTCTTGATATTAATAATCAAATTTACAACCAAATATAAAAATCATACTGCATTGATCTTTTTAACTGAAAAAAGAATAACAATATTACATCACTTCAAACTTGTAATATTCACAATACTTTATAACAGATACAACAAACTAGATATTACAAAAGATCATATACAAACTATATATACTTATGTCTATGTGGAATAGCAGATCAATTACACTTATGTCCTAATACTTGTTCACCAATTGGACAAACTATTAGAAAATTAATATATAATTAATATTCTAAATTAATTATAACACATCTTACAATTATATTCTAATATTACAAATCTAGATGGGCCTTAACCACTATAGTCAGTTTAGGTCACAGATAAAGTTGTCTAAATTTGAATTCTTGCATGTAGTTTTTATTTTATATTTTACAATCTTAGTATATCTTTAATATATAGTATATTAATATATAAAATTACTAATAAAGATATGAGCAAAGTCTCATTTTAATACTAAAAATAAAAAATTACTTTAAGAATAGATTTTAACTAATTTAAATCTTATTTAAATGTTATTTTAAAAATAAATTTTAACTAAATAAATTTTAACTAA
>CAJVQA010002491.1:0-21819 GCA_910591915.1 Cetraspora pellucida | reverse complement strand
AGCTTCTACTCTTTTTATAATATTTTTAATAGTAAATTTATACTTTATATAAAAATTTTAAATAAATATTTAATAAAGATAGAGGCATAACCTTACTATTAATATTAAAAAAAAAATAAAGTTAAAAAATTTTCTTAACAAAGTTTATAAAGTAGATCTTTAAAAATATTTTTTACTTTGAAAGTATATTACTAAAATTAATTATTAAAGCTTTATTACAAAAATTAATTTTTAAAAAAAAGATGCAAGCAAATTTGTATGCAATATAATTTAAGTGATAATAATATTTGAAATATGAATTATTTTTTTGCAGTATCTATTTTAAATTATAAAAAAGATTAGATTACTTATAGATCATAAATATATAATTTTTTAAAAAAATTTTAATAAAAAAATTTTTTAGTTTATTTATAATAAACTTTTTAATTAATTTTAAATTTATAGTTTTTAATATATTTTTTTAGATTATATCAAAAATTATAATTTTAATTATTATAAATTTAGTAATTTATATATAAAAATTAATGTTTATTTTAAGAACTAAAATTTTTTCATTTTAGAAATATATAATATTTTAGAAAACTTATAAAATATTTTAATAATAAATCTTAATATTATATAATATTTAAATTTTTATTAAATAAAATATTTCATAAAGTTATTTAATAATATTTATAAAATAGATTTTTTTTTTTGTTTTTTTCCCCTCTTGACTAGTTTTGCCAGGATCTTTCAGCATGTTTATTATATTTTTTAAACTAATGTTCTTAATATACTTCTAGATACTAAACTTTAACCTCTTCTGGTTCATACTTTTAAACTTTCTAGAAGTGACTATCACACCAATCTTTGCCAGTATTAGAAGGCTTCACCAGGCTCTATCAAGAACTAGCTGTTATAATGAGTTCATATATTATCTCTATTGTCAGACTTTTGGCTCATACTATATCTTATAACTTTAGTTATTTCAAATTAGGCTTCAACTTATGTTCATTACTATATGGCTTTTCAACTGCAGATTACTTGCTATTTCTAGAAATAAGTCCATCCATCAGACATCTTAGATCCCTGATTCTGTGGTGTTGCAGTTTTCTATTTTGAAAATACATTTCTACAATTGCCATTATTAGTATTCAAACTAACAATCTTATGATTTTTGATCTCAGAGCATAACCACTATGTTATTAACTCTAGAGGTCTAAAATAGGTTTTTAAAAATATTTTTTAGTTAAAAAGTATATTACTAAAATTAATTATTAAAATTTTACTATATAAAAATTAATTTTAAAAAACTAATATAACCAAATTTAACTATTATAATATAAACAGACTATTTAAATTAAATATTAAAAAGTTAATTTTTTCTAATGATCATTTAAACCAAACTTTTCAAAAGCTGAATTACAGAAAAATAATATAGTTAATATATTAAACTTTATAAAAACCTTTCTGAAATACTGTACATGCATTGTTAAACATTGAAATAAAGTTCAAAAAAAGTTGCAGCCTTGTAGTGACAGTTTAAAGAGTACTCTGAGACTATAGAAGAAATAGTTAGTAAAAGCCAAATTTTCTTATTAAATAAACAACAAAATTAAATATATTAGTTCTATACAACTATAAAGCCTACAAAAAATATTCACAAAAGTTAAGAACTTACAAAAACTAAAAAAGTTAGTTTAACTAGAACTTCTATTTTTTTTAAGAAAAATTTTTTAAAAATGAGCAATTCAGTTTACACTGTCCTAATAATTGACACATAAAATTACCAAAACAGTTAGCAGTATTTACTTCCTAAACAGAATTGTTAATAATATAAATTAGAAATAATATAATAATACAAACATGACTATACATATACCTTAAGCTGCTGAAAACCTGTTAAACACTGCCTTTAAACTAACTAGTATCTTGTGCTAATCCTTTATAATAAAGTTAAAATTTTTTTTTTCTTTTTGGTTTTTTGTTTAATAATCTAAGCAAATAGAAAAATAGTAAAATAATTTCTATTTAGTATAATTTATAATTTTTATAAGCCCAATATAAGCTTATAATTGTAATTGTCTAATATTTGTAAATTGCAAGTTTCATACTTAATATAGGCTTAAAATTGTGACTATTTGATTTTTTGTAATTTGCAAGTTTTACACTTTTTTTTTTTCTTGTTTATCTCTCTTTCTTCTTTTATTTCTTGCTTTGTATCTTTTATTATTTATCCCTATACCTCTGTTTTTTTTTATATATAAAATCTTTATTTTGTTTTTTTTGCTTTTCTACAAGAAGACATTATCAGATTGATAGTTTTTATAGTAGGATAGCAGTCAGATGAGCAGTCTACTCTTGTTTGGAATAGTGTGGCAGATCATACTTAGGTACCAATAAGGTGGCTGAGTAATGCTAAACTTAAGTATAAGAAAACTTTTCTGTAATCTGTATAGTATTAATAATTCTAATAAAGTACTAGCATAATTGCTTAAGTTAAAAAATATATATATATATATATATATATTAAAAAGTATATATATAACTAGTTGTACTCTTTAATATAAAAAATTTTTCAAAACCATATATTTTAATACTGATTATAGGTGCAGGAACTTGAAAATATAAGGATACATCAAATTGATATATCATTATATTAAAAATGTCATAATATTATAGGTTGTAATAGCCATTATATGTTATAATTAAGAAAGTTATTATTAATAATGTAATTAATGTAGTGATGAAAATTTGATATAACTAACATAATTATATTTTAATGTAACTAACATAATTGTATTTTATAATGCAACTATATTTTTTGATTAAAAATGTTTAGTATTATTTTTTTTAATTTTTCTTAAATTAATATAGCAAAGTTACTAATTAAAAAATAGTACAAAATGTCTTTGTGTAAAGAAATTAATTTATCTAATCATGTTAATAAAACTTTATTTGCAGAATCTAATTCAAATATTAATGATAATATTTCTATGTTATCAGACAATAGACCAAAGAAAAAAGTCAAAAAAGGTAGTTCTGTTTTTGATAAAGTGTGTGATTATGTTATAAAGAGTAAACAAGTAAACCTAGGATATTATACAGTCATTTATTTTTATTACAACAAATCTTAAATTTATTTAAAAAGTTAAAATAGGTTAACTTAATAAAATTTTGAGCAAATTTAACAGAGGAAAACCAGACACTTTAAGATCTCATCTTGCGATTTATTACCCAAATATGCTTAAAGATATTAAAAAGTACTGGTATAACAAATTAGTAGAGAATAATAATAGTTATTTAAGGAATCTGCAACCAAATTTAATTTTATCTATATAAGCTAATAATAATTATGATAAGCTTTTTTTAAAAGCATAGACTGTAGCAAATATTTCATTTAAAGTAGTTGAGAATCTATTTATTAAAAATTTATTCAAAGCTCACAACCTGCTTATATACTACTATTATGTATAACACTTTTTGAATAATTGCTTGATGAAAAACATGCTTGTATTTAAAATACAATTGATAATGAATTAGAAAATGCAAAGCATCTTACTTTAAATAAATACAACTTGTTTTGATAGTCAACTTCTATATAAGCATATTTTTTATAATAAACACTTTTTATAAGTTTCAATATTATATTATATGAAGTATGATTGTATATAATATTAATATTATTATTTATTTATTAATTGATTTGTTTAAATTAACACAGCTCTTGATGAATGGACATTAAAACATAGTGAATTTGTATATAACTTTATTGTAACAACTATAAAAAGAAATAAATACTTAATTTTATTAAAAAATTATTTTTTACAATCACATACTGGTAATTTTTTAGTATCAGAAATTTTAAAAATTATTGATCAAATAGGATCTAAAAAATTTGTAGCTATTGTTACAGATTCAGCTTCAAATTGTAAAGTTGTGAGAGAAAAAATTCAAAGATAATATATACACATTCTGAATCTCTGATGCATTGCTCATGTCATTAACTTAATAGCTATGGATTTAATGAAACTTGCAGAAGTGAAAGCATTTATTAATAGTTGTAGTAAATTAATAAAGTTTTTTAATCAATTTTCTCAAAAATTAGTATTGTTATGGCAAAGTTTAGTCAATATGAAAATTAAGTCTGAAGGTCTAGTTGCATAGTATAAAACTTATTGAAGGTTATTATACAATATAACAAATTCTATTTTAGTTGTACATTCAGTATTTTATTGAGTATACTGCATTTTTTATTTATTTAAAAACTGTTTTTTAATAATATTAAATATATATATTTACTATGTATGTAAATTCTAGATGAATAGTTTAATATGATTATGGATAAGATATTTGACTTATTGCGTGAAGAAAACTTTTTTATTATATGTAGACAAATCTGATCAATCTGAAAACTACCTTTTGTGCTATTATCTTTATCTATTTTATTATAGTACAAATTATTAAAGTTTTTTATTCTATATATTTAAAAAACATTTTAAGATAAAAGAAGGCAATTTGACAGATTTAAAACTTATCAAAATCTGCTAATATATAGTAAACTTTATTAAAAATATTACTAATTGCAAATTTTAATATTTATATCATTTTGTTTTTTAAGAAACTTTTAATGAAAGAAAAATATGAATAACTTATTGTATAGCTTTTATTAAAGCTAAATAATTTTAAGTTTTGAAGAGTAAAGTAGCAGAACAATTGCATAAAATTCTTTAACTGAATCAAAAGTTTTTTATACTATTTGATTTATCTTACTAAGATGAATTACATAATATAAGAATTATTAATTTTTAATTAATAAGTTGTATATATATAAACTTTAATATAATTTGTTCTGCAACTTTATCCTTCTGCTCTTTTATCTTATATTTTTAAAATAGATTTTAATTAATTTATTTATTTGTTTTTTTTTAGAAATAGGACTTAAAAATAAAGCATATTGTAAAGCTGCCATAACTGCTTTATCTTTATAGAAAGATTCAGAACATTTTCAAAAAGAACATGAAGAATTAATCTCATTATTTTATTACTATAAGACTAAAAAAAAACTATTTGTTCTACTTTATGTTCAGGATCTTGATACTTTAATGTTATAATAAAAATCTTTAAAAAATTAATCATGGTATCTTTCAGAACTTGCACAAAGGTTTTTTAGTATTTCACTGTCTCAAGCCAATTGTGAAAGAAATTTTTTAATCTTAAAATAGTTTATTAGAGACAAACATATATGTTTTGATATTAACAAACTTGAAACATTAGCAAAAATTAGATCATATTGCATGAATAATATATGAAATGAACTTACTCATTTTGAAACTAAGTTAACTGAAACTGAATTGTATGAAATAGTAAATCTTATATTAATAAATAATTTTATTGTAGGTAAGAAGAAAGAAACCAATGATAATGATATATACAATATTGATCAAAATTTATTAATTTAAACTATCTTAATTTTGAAAGATATTGTAAATTTAAAGATTCAATTTTCTAAAAAGAGATACTGCACCATCTGAAGTTTTGATTGTTTCAAACAATATTATTGAAAAAACCAATTTAGACTTTGATCCAGAATGTTTTGTTGATAATATATTAAATAATGAATTAAATATTAAGTATTTAAATAATTATTTCAAATTTTTATTATGTCTAATAAATTAATTCATATTTTAAACAACACTTAGCAAGTAATGGTAATAATAGTAACAGAATTCTAGTTGTAAATTAGTTTTGAATGATTGGTTCTAAACTTTAAATTTATTGCATAATATATATACATAAATGAACTATTTTTGTTCAAGAACTTACAATATACAATTAAAATATAATATATATTCAAATCAATATTAAAGAAATAAATAATAAAAAATTTAGTACTGCATACAAAGCAATATGACAGATGCATATAAAAATATGATATTACTATTGCACTTAAACTCTTAACTCACTAAGTTGTTCATATCTTAAAATCTTTTTATTATTTAAGAATAATAATTTTCTTTGATCTGTAACAAATTTTTTGAAAAAAGTTTTAATCCAAATTTCTGTTCTTGATTTTGGCAATATTTCACATTCATAATTTAATTTTGCTTATATTGTAATGAGTAATACAAATATTGCAGCAAATATTACACAAGCCAAATATTATTATGTGGCAAATGTTGCAGTACATATCAAATATTACAGTATAATTCAGATTTTATAGCAAATGTAGATTATAATTTTTAAACACATTGTTATGTCATAAAGTTATATCAAATTTATATTATAGTTAGTTATAGCATGGTTATATTTCTGCATCTATAATACTGAATAAAAAATTTCTAGTTCCAAAGAAACTGTTTTTAAAAAAAATATATATTGTCACAATTTAGAATAAGATCGTTAATAATTTATTTAAAGAATCAATTGCATAATTAAAGTAATATATACATTAAATAGTAAATGTAGCATAATTAGCATATGTAGTGTAATTAGAAGACCTAGCATAATTAGTAGCTTTAGTGTAATTAGCAGATTTAGTGTAATTAGTTGATTTAGTGTATATAGTATAATTGGAGTAATTAGTATATTTAGTGTATTTAGAGCATATAGTGTATATAGCGTATAGAGAAAAGTATAGAAGTAATATATTCTAAATATAAAAAGAAGGGTCTTACAGCATAGCTAATAAAAAAATACTTACCCTTAGTACTCACCCAAATTCAATGCCTTTTTTGAGTACTAATATGTCTGACATTATGCAAAAGACTCTTGTTTACCTATAAATAGAGAGTTTTAGAGTCTATAATTTCCATAGTATAACAATATAAAAAATAAATAAATAAATTCTTTTTTTATTTATAATTACTTATTTATAAGCAATCTAATATAATTTACTAAAAGTCTATTTTATAAACAAAATAATTCTAATTATTAATTTAGTATTAGAAAATTTTAAGACTTAATTATAATTGATTAAAATTAGATAATTTTAATTGTTAATATTAAAAGAAAAAACTATTAATATTATATAACTGATCTTTTACTCATTGTGCAATATATAAAAAAATTATTTACAATATCAGATTATTCTGTTAGTACATATTATAATTATAATTCTATATTATTCTTAATATAATAAAAGTTATAGAAAGAAGTTCATCTAATTGACTAATAAATTAAATTAAATTTATATTATTTATATAGTTTAAAGTATTTTTTAAAAAAATAAAAACTAACTATAATAAAGTAAAAAAATTATATAAAAGATTTTATTAAAACTATCTTTTAAACCATTTCTCCTGCAAATTTGCCCTGAAATTTTTTTAAAAACCTTATTTTTCAAATAAAATCTGAAAATTTGATTTTAAACATATACTTTCTAAGTAAAAAATATATTTTAAGATATATTTTAATAATTTTATTAAAAAAATTTTTTAAATTTTTTAAGAAATTTAAGGATAATAAAAGTTTAAATATTTTATTTTGAATTTTTTATTATAAAATTTTTCTTTAAATTTTTCAAATTTTATATGTTTCTATCTATAAAAAATTTCTTACTTATAATACAAGTTTTAATTTTTATAAGTAAATCACAGAAGTCATAATAATGAATATTATTATTTTTTATTTAAACAAGAATTTTTATTAAAAAATTATAGATTTAAAATTAATATTTAAAGAGTTTATCAAAAAAACATAAATTATTTTTTTAGTTAAAATATTTTTAAAATTTGTATATTTTTGACTTATAAGTAAGTTAAATTTTTTATCTTATAATTTAAATATAAATTTTATAAAAATATAATTCTTGTTTTCAAATATTATCAAAAAAATTTTGCTTAAATATATTGATTTTTAAAAAAAATAGATCAGAAGTATTTTTATAGTAAAATTTAAGGCAAATTTGCCCTGAATTTCAAATGGTTTAAGAGATAGAACTTTCTAGTTAAAAAATAAGATTTTATTTATTAAATAAATTAACTTAATAATAAGTTAATTTTATCAAAATTTAATAAATTAATACTATACTAATTTTTTTAAAAAATAAGAATTAGATCTTATTTTTGGTAATGAAGTTCTAGAACTCTAATAAAATGTTTCATATAGCTTTTTTATTTCATTATGATTAGTTTTCTTTTTTTAAAAAGTACTTCAAACTGTATAAATAATAGCTAATTGAACAAACTTTGTTTATAAAATAAAATTATATAATATTATTACTTAAACCATTTAAAATTCAAAACAAATTTGTTCTAAATTTAACTATAAGATTAGTTCTGATCTATTTTTTTAATACTTAAATATTTATATAAAATTTAACATAATAATATTTAAAAATAAAGATTATATTTTTGTAGTATTTATATTTATATTATAAGACAAAATTTAAATTACTTATATAACAAAATAGATAAATTTATAAAAAAAATTAATTAAAAAATAATTTACAATTTTTTTAACAAACTTTCTAAATATTGATATTAAAAATATAATTCTTAAAAAATCTTAAAGTTTATATAAAAGATGACAACTTTTATTATTAACTTACAAGAATTTACTCATAAAAAATTAGACTTGCATTAGAAGTAAAAAATTTTTATATAACCAAAAACATATAAAAATTTAAAAAATCTTTAAATAATTTTAAAAAATTTTCTTAACAAAATTAATAAAACAAATCTTAAAATATATTTTTTATTTAGAAACTATACTACTAAAATTAATATTTAAAATTTATCTTAAACATATTATTTTTAAAAAAATTTCAGAGCAAATTTGCAAGAGAAACGGTTTAAGAGATAATCATAACATATACTAGCGGAATAATTTGGTATTGTGAAATATTTTTTTATATGTTGCACACCGGATGAAATATCAGTCGTGAAACATCGATGGTTCCTCCTGTTAAATTATCACCATATTGACTAAATACGATCGAGATTTTTATTGATTATAATCGATATAATTGTCTCTTTCGATCGATTATATACATGTTTATATAAATGATTATTATCAATTCGATTTATCGATCATAATCGATTAGCTGATTGCAACCAATTATAATCGGTTTCAACATTTTCTGATGGGGTAGGATTAGAATTGATTACAGGTTAATTCCCGAAGTTCATTTTTCTGAAATACCATTTCACCGAAGTCGTAATATCGACAATCCATTTTACTAACAGGACAGAAATAGATCTATATCAATTAACAGATAACTGACAGTTTATTTCATCGACAAAGTAATACTGTCATTGTCAGGTTTAGAATTAGAGTTAAGGTTAGTGCAATTTTAAAAAACCTGTCAGTGAATAAACTTATCGGTTAATTGATTTTCGGTGATAAAATGGATTTTCAGTATAACAACTTTGGCTATTTCAGAAAATGGATTTGGGAAGTTAAACTGGAACCAAATTTATAACGTCCAGATCTTTGAGTATCGGGATCCTGACGTAAAAACTGCATATATATGGCGCAAAAACCATTACAGCATTTCCAAAAGTATTTTTAATATGATGTCGAAACCTTTCGGTAATTTAATAATGCCGAAATATTTGTGGAAAATCCGTAATAGTTTCTATGCCATATATATGCAACGAGGACACATATCTAATATACAACGATACGTTCTCGTATAGTATTTATCGCTTAATAAAATGATATTTGCCAGATATATTAAAATGAGAAATGGCGGGAGTATACATCTAGTTGACTAGTTGTCCATCCATCAACATCGACCAATTAGAATCATGCCATGAATAAAAATTGCTTATTTGGTAGTATCGGTATCTGTATAATTTAGGCTAAAATTCTTATTTAGGAATGTTACTGATTCTGAATCGGGCCGATTCCACAAATATACATAATTCATGCAAATCAATCGCTGGTAATTTACTGTCGTACCATATTGTCTCGTAATAACGACCGGGGTAAAATCGCCATCCAAAAAAGTTTCAATTCATCATGATAGATCATGATAATAATGAAATCCACGTATTTTATTATGCAAAGCAGACTTCACCCTCATGTGATCCGCGTAGCGGGGTTTACTAATTCACAATGCGGGTTTCACCCTGTCGTATATTTATTAAAAATATTAATATTGATCTAGTAAGTGGTTTTTTTTTCTTCGATTCTTTAAAGTGAAAACGGTCGTTAAAAGCATAAAATCCAATAAACACGCTATTCTAAAAGTCTATGTTGATTGCCGTAACTAGTGATGTGCAAATTCTAAGTTTTTCCACATTTCATGCGCATGAAATTCATATGGGAATTTTTCGGAATCTTTTATGATGTTTCGGATATTTCGGTATCTATTAAAAATTCTGACTCATATTATAGTGGCTTCATGATAAATAAGGTTTTATTTCATACATATAATTGTAATGATAAACAAATGTAGGCATCAATAGATAAGTTAATAAATATAGAATTTCACACCAATCTACCATTTTAATAATTCCGTGCATAGTAATTAGATAATCTACCAGCATTATATTGCTTCACCGGCATTATAAAAATCATGCGTATTGCCCATCACTAACCGTAACCAAAACTTCCATTAACAATAAACGAAAAAAGAAAGGTAATTGAAATATAATTATAAAAACTAATCAAGAAAATGCAATTGAACCAGAAAATCTTGTAGATTTTATTTTTAATGCTCTTCCGTAAGATTATAACTCTGATTATTTATTTGAATCCAGGATGCGGCAACAAAAAATTATTGAAAAAACAAATAGTAACAAATGGCTTGATAGTGTTAATAAAAACTTTGTGTCATTGCGTAAATTGGAGGATTATAATCATTTTAAAAGGTAATTGAATATTCCAAATACTTAGAAAAACCGTAATAATAATACTTTCTGGCTATAATAAATATTACGTTTCTTGAGTTATTTTAAATAAATAAAATGATTAATTTACTAGTTATCGTTATTACTTTGTTAGTATAATTTTTTTTTGTTTGTATATTTTTGTTAAGTTATATGAATTTTTAGTGTTCGATGTATTTGTCACATGATGTTCGAAACTTTTTGGGCGACAGGTCAAAATAACGCCAGGGGTGTAGGTTAAAATTTTGGCCTGAATTAAGATTAGTTTAGGCTTAATTAAGCTTAATTTGGGTCAAATTTTTAACCTACACACCGGGTGTAATTTCGAGACAATACGGTATATGTTTTAAAGATGTATTTACATCTCATTACTAAACAATAGCCGCGAAAGCCATCTATAGTCATCTATAGCTATATATAGCTTTATAATAATGTTAAATTTCAATGCGCAAGGGGATTTTTTTTTTTGGTTAGATTTCCAAAACTCAAAATGTATAGCAAAGTTGAAAACTTTATAAACTTATTAGGTTACACGAAATTACTTTCTTGGTTTTCATAACAATTAAAAATTTAAAAATCATGTGAACAGATTGCCAGATCTGTTTTAAATCTTAATGAAAATTAGGAATTAATTTTGTATAGTCTTATTCATAATTATGTTTGATAGCATGAATGAATCTTCAAAATTTAGAGCTTGGATCCGGTTATCCGTTGGATACAAATTTAATAATAAAATCCGTCGATATCCGTTAAATTTAATATGAAAACGGATGACTAAATCCAGGCCCTAGTAGGATGGTCATAATCAATTTAATCGATTGTCCGAACTAATTAATAATTAGCTTAACGTTAAAAAAATGAATTTCTTAAAATTTGACTAACTTTATCAGGCGTATATTTCCGTATGCGTGCGTGTAGGGTTAAAACTTCCAATCCGTAATTATCAATAAATATGATGTACCATGTCAAAAAGTAGTTAGTTGCAACTTGATATTTTGGTGATTTTAAATATTTAGATTCAGATATAGCCTTTTGCTAACCAAGTTGAATTATATCAAAAATCTATTGAGTAAACATGGAAATATTAAATGAGGAAACATACAATGAAAATATTTTAACTGATCTCATTGATTCAGAGTCATTGGTTCAAAGTATTTCAACGGAACAAACTGAGTCAAAGGTATCAACTGAATACAAAAGTGTCTGTTCAACCAGTGATAGTGCACAAATTAATAGCAGCTATTTTTATCAAATTGACACATCTGGAGAAAGAGCAATTTTCCGAAATAAGAGATATGCAATTCAGATAACAAAAGAAACTTTAGTTGAACTAAATGGTTGTAAGTATTTGTTTCAAATATCAAAAAAAAACCAAGTTGCAATTAACAATTATCATTATTTGACATATATATACTAATTCAAATTTTATAAGCACTTAGTATTAATAATGCTGTTGACGGCAATGTTGGCTCAGAATTATATCTAGGTATATCATGTATTTAAACTTACGTAGTTTAAATTATCTATTTTATCATTCAAACTTTTTAATCATTTATATTTTATTCTTGAAAGAAGAATCTTCTGCAGAACAAGTTGATGATAATCAATTACAATGTAGAGTGTTTTCTTTTTTTTTTTTTTTTGTGATTCAATGATTGCTGTATGTTCAAACTATTAAAATCATCTTATCTGTTTGTTTACAAAGTATCTAAAAAGTCCATTCCAGGTAGATATAAATTTATGAACTTTTAAAATCATTCTATTTATTAACTTAAATATTGATATTTATTAAAACAGATCAAATGCTTGTCCGAATAAAATCTTTGCAATTTGATTCAGATCAAATAAAACCCCGTGTCAAGAAATCAATTCGTCTTGTGACTCAATACGCCTCTCATCATACAAAACCGGATACTTCTCTCGAAAATCAAATACGAAACCTATTTCTTTTCCCTTTTAATTATCATTCATTGATTTTCGACACGTTAAAATTAGATTTCTATGCCTATGAATCTTTGTTAAATACAAAGAAAAGGCTTGGACGTATAATCATTCGGTTAAATGCTTTACAGCAAGCCGTTCTAAACCGGACTGAATTTGAAGGGTAGGTAAAGATATAAATATATATATTTAATATTATTAAAGCGTATACAACTAATTCAAATTGGTAATTCATAGGACTTTTCCTATCGAAAATAATGAAACATTACGTCCTTTTGAAGTTGGCACTGCTCAAATAATTATAAAATTTCATTTCCCTAAAGAACTACCCCTAACTTCGGCCTACCGCTTATCAGTCATTCAACGAAGATCATTATCTGTGGTTTCTCGTGGAATTAATAGAATAGAAGGAATTCATGAAAAAGATGAACGTTTTAATCTCTTAGCATTTTCCGAAGCAAATTCTCTTAGTCTATTTGATTTTATGTTAAGTAAAAAGAACATGAATGCAATGAAGGAATTTGTGACAATGTGTCAAGGGTTTTATGGTCATGGATGGAGGATGACCAAATTAGAGTTTATGAAAGCTTATATTCTCCTGGAAAAATATTATGATCAAAAACAAAAGTAATGTTTAATTTATATTTCAATTTAAATATTTGCACTCAATCTATCATTAATCAAAAAAAATTTTTTTTTACATATTTCACATTTTTTAGTAACAGTCCTGTTACGGGAATTTTATCTGAAGATTTGGATAAATTAATAAAAGCCAAATATTATTTAAAATTTTCTATAGCATCATATGTATGCACACTTTCACATTTATCATACATCACATTCAAATTCTTGTTTATTAACAAGACGTTTATTTAATCCAGGGATCTTTCATGTTTAATGTATTTGGATATGGGTATAGCATGGCGCCAAAAAGTATGTTATCACTATAAATTCTAGTTCATAAGTATTTATTACAATACTCAACAATACGTATTGTAGACGCTATTAGGATGAAGTCTGATCGAAAGACTGTCCAAGATTATTTTGGTATTAACAAAAATGATGTTATTTGTTGGGAATTCGGGAAAATGACGGCTACAGTACCTAATTATATGGTAATTAGAGATCCAAAATCAAATTCCATTATAATATCTATTAGAGGAACATTGGTAATGTTATTTTTATTTTTCTAAAATTTTAAATTCGCAAAATATGGTTTAACCTGTGAAAATATATATTTTTTAGAATGCCGCAGATGTAATCACAGATGTGCTGGCATATTATGTGCCATGGAGGAATGGATTTGTCCATCAAGGAATGCTACGCAGTGCAAAATATCTTGTTAAAAATTCTTTAAAAGACATCCGATCTGCAGTAAAAAAATTCAAAGTAAATTCAATACAAGTAATAGGACATTCATTAGGTGCTTCCGTATCGAGTCTTGTAACAATAATTTTACGAAAACGATGCAAGGATCTTATTGCAAAGGGAATCGATATTCATGCTTGGAACTTTGGAACTCCACCATGTTGTTCACTTGATCTTGCATGTAAAAATGAAATTATGAGTTACATTGATAATTTTGTTAATGAGAATGATATTGTTCCTAGATTAAGTTATGGAAGCTTGATAGATTTTAGAGAATTGGTTAAATTTGTGGCTAACGAACTAAAGAGTGATAATTATAAAAAGGTAATACATCAATTATTAACAGCTTTACTAAATCACACCAGTGATGCCCAACACCATCTCAAAAACATACTAGTTAACACATGTCAGGGGTACTAAGCAAAAATGTTCAGCACTCCCAAAAACTTCACCCTACCTAAAATTCAGACCTATATTCTTACTATAGTTCAGGTTCCCTAACTCTAAATTTACTAGCAAACTATTAAAACATATATGTGTGTTGAACACCACTGGTGATTTAGTGCTATTGATTATTAATGTACTATAATTAATGTATTATATCATTTTTATTATACTTACATTTTTGCTCTAATAATTGTTATATAATCAATGTTATTTCAGACTCCATCAAAAGATAAACGTTCTATGTTAATGGCATCCATTGATGAATTTTACAACCATTTAAAATCCAATTCACGTGAACAAAAACTATATATCCCCGGTACAATACACTATTTATATAAAAAACGCAATCCTTCCAATCCGATACTACGAGAAGTATTATGTGAAAAATCTACACGAGAATCATTCGAGGATGTTACTTTACGAAAAAATTTTCTACTACAACATCTTCCAGGTAAATACGATAGAAGACTAGGAAAGGTTATAAAGCGTTTAACTAAAAATTTAAAGAGCGATTGATTTTATAAAATTAGATGTAATAGTTTATATTTTATTATAGAACATTCATTATTTATTTTCGAATAACTAACTTGTCACTAATGCTAGGTTTAAATTTATTTGTCACAATGTCATGATTGATAAAAGATTTAAATTTAACCTTTAGCGTGATTATAATATCTATCTTTTACCTCAGCATCTATATAATTCTGTTTAAATTATAGTCTGCTACAAATTTTACTACAGTAGAGTGCCATATTATTACGGACACATTTTGAAATACAATCATGCAAAATATAATAAATAAAGGTAATAGCAATTTCATCCTTTTTGATTTACAGGTTTTATCTTTTTTGATTCATAAGGTGGACCCCATGAATTATAAAGGATGCGTCTGTAAAGTAATACAAACTCATATCGAAGATCTGATAGATCTCAAGATATAACATTAGTTTTCATGTAGGGTTGTGTTATATAAATTATAATTTTACATTATAAGTAATTTTACGTAAGTTTCAGAAAATTAAATTTCATGTAGTTTTCATCACATTATACATGAAGTACAGTGCGAGACAGCATAAATCAGCATCTTTTTATATATTTTTTCTAAAAAATTGCTAAAACTAAAATCAAAAATCAAAAAACTATTCTACCTAATTTGTAGCTTTAAACTTAAGTATAATTTTGTTAGAAAATATTTTTGTTTTTTTTGAATTTTAAATAGTTATAGCAATTTAAAGCTTGAAATTTTGGCCGTTAAGGCCATGCAAAGTTAATTTTTCGGTTTGCATAACCTGCCGACCCATTTTTTCGATTTTTTTTCAATTTTTTTTTTAAAGTTCCAATCGTGCCAATTATTCTATTTTTGCTATTTAAATTTCCTATCAATTTTATCCAATGTCACCCGACAGAGACCTTTATATCTCGAAATTCTCCAACGGGGTAAACCTCAGCGCTGACCCAATTTTCTGATTCCATGGTATGTAAGTCGAAAAATTAACTTTGTATTGCCTTATATATAAACATGAGTTTATTAATCTATGATATATTAAAAAAAATCCGATCAATCAACCCAATTTTTCTGATTCCATGTTATGCAAACCGAAAAATTAATTTTGCGTGGCCTAATATAAAAAAAAAAGAAACTTATATATAATTTTTAACCAATAAAAATTGACTATATGAAGATTAGACAATCATAATTGATTATGTAATTTTAAATTTTGGTCGTTTTTAAATAAAGTTGTTTTTTAATGCTATCCCATTATTGCATCGTTTGATTTGAATGTACGATATAAATTGTAACTACTAAATTATTGAAATGTTGATTTCAGAAGTTAATATCATGTGTTCAAAATTACAATTACATAAATTTCAATTTACCAAATTTTAAGATATAATTAGGGATGTGTAAGTTTGGATTTTTTTCAAATTTCATGCATTGCACATTACTAGATATAATATGAAATTAAACAGTTTTTTATATAATTAGGTTAGCATTAGGTAAGGTTAGTGTAATAACAATAAATGGTTTTATAGCAAAAATCTTGCAAGAAATTTTTTTGTTGGAATTTGAAAGTTACTTACATTTGTAAATTTGAATTATAAGTAATTTTTGATAATATATATATTTTTTTAAAGAAAATTACTATGGATTACCACTGGTGATTGTCACCGGTGTCACGTGTGTAACGTGATATATCTACATTTCGCGTCATAGCGATTTTTGCTTATAACGATTTTTTATTAATTAACTTCGATTAACCTTTTTTACAGTTGTTATATCATGTATTATTTTATATTCTATCGTATTATTTTATATTCGAATTCAATTATACAAACCTATTAACTCTAATAGTCTAGTTTTTACTCTCACTTACTTCTTTTCTTAGTTTAAACTGTAACTTTTACTTTATATAGCAACGTGTCGTGCATTATAACATTCTATTTTTTTTAGCATTTTACAGTCGAACTCAAGCTATACAAATTCTTTACTCTAATCTTTATTTCTCTTTAAATATACACTCACATATTTTGTTCGCTTATTGTTACTTTTTTTATATGTTCATTTCTTTTATAAAATCATACTAACTAACAATCTTGTCCTCTCATCACTTAGTTACAAAGTTAATGGAACAGCTATTTGATTATGACAATGTTAGTGACTACTTACCAGGTTATGATGAAATAAATGCTGAGGAAAATGATACTGATGACCATAATATAAATATTAATGAAGTGGTGCTGAAAGTTGGGAATTCATTTAACAATTGGGATGCCGTTCAAGTCATGGTTGATTCATTTGCAAAGCAAAATGGTTTTGTGACTAATAAATGTCATAAGGATCTTGATCCAGTTGATAAATCTATTATTCATCGATGTACCTATAATTGCTGGAAAGCTGGTGTTCATCAACCAAAAAAGGTTGAAGATATTGATTTGCATCATGATAGGAGTTCAAGTAAATCAAATTGTAAATGGGAAGTTAGTTTTTACCTTAGAAAGCATACAAAAAGTATATGGCTTACTAAATTTGAGAATAAGCATAATCATAATTGTGATCTGGCAACTATAGAATTAGCATCAAAAAACTTATGTCTTTCACAGAAGATCTTAGATAAGATTGAGCATTATACTACACATGGTCGTTTGGGTGCTGGTCAGCAATACAATCTTATTGTTAAGGAGTTCCTCCAGTATAGTATAAAAAAAAAGAACTTGTATAATGCGATTCATAAGTTTCGTGGTATACGAATACATAATAAATCTGATGCCAGCACAATGCTTTCATATCTTTTAAGTCAACTTAATAAAGACTCAGATTATCTAGTTATACCAAGGCTTGAGGGGCCATCTAATGAACTTACTGGTCTTTTTTGGATGACCAGTTAACAGCGTGATCTATGGATGAGGTTTCATAATGTTGTGGTTCACGATAATACAGCAAAAACTAACCGGTATGAAATGGCACTTAGTTTATTCATTGGTGTTGATAACAACTTTAAAACTAGAATCATTGCTCAAGCACTAATAAAGTATAAAACTCAGAATGATTATAATTGGATTTTACAATATTTATTAAAAGGATCTAATAACCTTCAGCCCAAAGTGTTATTCACTGATGGTGACCCAGCAATGATTGCTGTGGTTCATGTTTCATATCCACAGACACGGCATATGTTATATATTTACCACCTTCTTGAGAATGTTAAAAAAAAGTTAAGGGCCAAGCTCTGGGGTGAGGCGATAAAACATTTTGTTGAAGATTTTTGTAATATGCGAAATAGTTATAGTCAAGAGCAATTTGAAGCAAGATATTATGATATATTGACAAAGTATGAGTCATGTTATTCATATCTAGAAAAGCTTTATAATAGTCATACTTCATGGGCAAAATATTCAGTGGTGAAGGTGTTTACGGCAGGTATGAAATCTACACAACATGTTGAATCTATCATTGGCATCATTAAAAAACATATTGATCATGGCACCTTACTAAAGGAATTGGTTAATGTTATTGAACAAGAATTAGAGAAGGAAGCTCAGTATACCAGGATTAAGGATTACTATGGGTCTAATCCATCCATTGGTCTTATGTCGACTTATAACATCATATTCAAGAAAATTGATTCTATATTGAATATTAATTTGGTGCCTGTTCCATTGTCTCTACAAAGAGCTCAAATGAAGCAGGCTTTATTATATCAAGGGATCTTAATTTCAGTTGATCAGGTTAAAGAGTTAGATGCTAATTATAATAACATAATTGAATGATTAGATGATGTACCTTAAATTCATTTAGCTGAACTTATAATTGATATACTTTACGATGCAATTAAAGAACTTTGGGAGGTTTCATATATAGGTTTTGCTTCAAAGCCAAATTATGTTGTTATATTCAACGACTCAACATTACTTTATACTTATATGAATATCATAAGTCAAGAAATGTTATGTTGGCACCAATATCGTGTGCTTATTCATTCAGATTATGCAACCTTTCACATATCACTTTTACATACCTGTTGGTTTGAATCATTTTCATCTGATATAACAAATTTTGTTACAGTATTTCGAGAGATACAAAGTGCTACATCTGTACCATTGCATTATATGAATCAAGTAAGAACCTGTGATGTTTATACACCAGTCATTAGAAGTCATATTAATAAGAAGGTTCAATTTGGTACTATGATATCTGTGGCTAAAACTAGCATTCAAATTGCAGTATCTGAAAGTATTACTGAAGAACTAACTGGACTTTTAGTGTAATTTATTATGAAGTATTGTCATGATACAGGGCTAGGCATAAAAGACACTTCATCATCACCAAACATTATGCTACAAGAGTTTTTTACTACCGAAGTTACAGAATTTACATTCAATCATGTATCAGAATCTTCTATCATTACTCAAGTAATACGACAATCATTGGGTAATCTTACTAAAGTGTCTAATCCAGAATATCATAGACCAAAAGGATAGCCTCCTAAACAACTTAAATCAGCTATTGAGGAATGTTCAACAGTTATTAATAAGTCAGACAATGTTGTTTTCAAAACATGTAGTTATTGCTCAGGTAAAGGCCATAATATTCGTAGTTGCCAAAAGTACAAATCTAATATGAGTACTAAAGAGAATTGTTAGTGGTAAGGTTAGGGTAGACTAGATGTTTGTAATTATGTGCTAATGATTGGATTTAGAAGTTTAGAGTCTTAAGTTAGGGATTTGGTATTTATCATTGAATGTTTTACTGAATGTCTTATTATTGATTGCTAATAAATTGTTATTGATTGTACAAGTTTAACAAAATATTTTTATTCATTGAATATAGAATCAGCTGGAATGATAGGTTATATAATATATGCTATTGTAGTAGACAGCATCAATAATGTTATAATAGCATATATTATATCACCCAATTTTAGGAGCGTTCTGGCTAATTTTAAATGTATTGGTTTGTCTATTATTTTAGCTTTATTCAATGCTAAAGATTTGTGCTTATTTGGCAGACAAACCATTTATTACTTATCACATGTTGTTTGATAATTTTGTAGCATTTGTAGCCATTTACTGATACTTATATTTGTTATAGGTTAAATTGGTTTTGAGATCAAGTTAAACTTAACCTGGGTCAAATTGATCTCTAGCAGAATTTTAAAGTTAGGGCAGGCTGGAATTAAATTGATACCAGCCAGAGTTTTTTAATTGATCAGTTTGATTCGAGTCAAGTTTAACTTGATCTAAAAACCAATTTGATCCGTAACATATTCAAGACGGTTATTTTACTAATATTAATGAGGAAAATCATAGTAGATTTGTTTATTAAAGATATCAAGTAAAAGTTTAGAAGCTTCAATTTTTATATAATGATAGGGCAGAATTACTAGTCTATAAAAATTTAATATTGTTATGATCAACTATAACAGTTAGTATAGATTAGAAATTTGAATTTTGGCAATAAAGTTTATATATATACCATGCTTAATAGTCTATTATACGTATCTATACTTATGTATTGATCATGTGATTTGTATATTTTGTGACACTGGTGATGATTACCACTGGTTATAAATAGCAAATCTCTTTTTTAAATATTTTAACTATATATATGTATTAAACTTTATTTTATAATCTAATTGGTTAATTAGAAGAAAAATTATAATACATATATATAAATTATATAATCTACAATAATATAGTAAAATAATTAAATATACATTTTTTAAGTATAGTCAGAAATTTTACTCAATATAAAAATAATCTGCAATATATTAAAAAATAATTTTATTTAAAAAAAATAGTTTATTACTTATAAAACAATTAGTTTTAAAAAAACTTTTAAAATAGTCTTGCAAAAGTTATTTTATAAATATGTAGTTTAAGAATTCTCTGAAATCTCTGAGGTTTTAAAAGACAATAATGTTCAAATAAATATATAAACAATAATTGACACAAATTTTGCCCAAAAGAATTCTTTAATTGCAAAAATTTAGATTTAAAAAATTTTTAATTAACAAACCAAAAATTCAAATTTTATTAATAATAAAACTTAAATAATTATTTGTATTATAGTAACTGTTTTTTAATAATTAATTAGAATAAGATATTTACAACTTGGTTATACTATTAAATCTAATAAGTTATAAAATATTTGTATAATATACTATTATATAAAGAAATATAAACTAAAAAACAAGTAATATAAAATAACAAATAGTTTTTATAATTATATTAATTTATACAATTAAAAAGTAGAAAGCTTGTTTGACAAATTTAAATAAAAAATAAAAACTTTTAATATATGTATTACTATAAAAACTAAATCTAAAAAATAAATACTTAGATAAATAAACAAAATAAAATATAATCTTTTTAAAAATTACTATTTATTACTACTAATAATTATTACCAGTATATAACATAAAATAAAATTTTATTAACAAACCCATTTTTAAAGGTTCTAATAAAAAATTCTCTATAAAATTTTAAGTATAAACTCTTGTTTAAGCTTTTTTTGTTTTTTTTTTTAATATTAATATACCTTTTTAGAAGTCTTAATATATATTTACCAGGAACGGAGTGATGAAATCACGTAGCGTATGGTTATACGGCGATTTAAATGATGTTCGTCCTCAAAAACTCGTAAATGATTGGATAATGCATCAAATGCGCTTAAATTTCACAATGTTACATCGTCACATTGATCTGAACTTGCATACATTATTAAACTTGCTTTGTGAGAAATAAC
>CAJVQA010002490.1:0-21819 GCA_910591915.1 Cetraspora pellucida | reverse complement strand
TTAGATATAGTTCTATTTGTATATTGTCTGTACTAAACATTTATAAATAAACTTCTGACTGGTTGACTATTGTGACTACCAAAGGTTAAAAAAAAAAAAAAAAATATAGCAAAAACAAAAAGAAGAAGTTTAATAAAAACAATGTACTTATATAATAAGTTAATAAAAAAGAACTAGAAAGAGTATCAAATGAACCTTAAGAATTATCTGTCAAAAAATAAGAAATTTAAAGTATTTAAAGAAGAAGATTATAGTACTAATATAAATAAAGTATAAAATATAATTTTTAATATAATAAAAGATGTAGCTAATAAAAACATACTTAATAAAAATATAGAAAATAATAATGCAGTATATTTTGCAAAATGAAGTTAGTTAATAAAAAAACAGTAGCAAACATTGAAAATAGTTAAAAAAGTTAAAAAAATAAGCATATAAAAGATAAAATCAACACTGTAATAGATAGAAGATGTGAGAAAATTAATAAAGATCTAGGAAAAATGCTATAAAATATTTTAAACAAATATTGTAACAAAATCAAAATTGACTATATATTAAAACATAAAAAAGATAATTGTATTTTATATAATAAACCAAATACAATATTAGAACAGATAAGAGAATATTTTAGTGAACAGTTTAAATAAAAAAATATAGTAGATGATAAAAGAATAATAAAAGAATTTATAAACTATTCAGAAAAGTTAAAGAAGACTGATATAAGAATTTAAAAATAGAAATATTAATTAATAAATAGCTAGAAGTAGTAAAAGAGATCAAAAAAAAAAATAGTATCTGGCTTGTCTAATATTAAATATAGATTGATCAAAAGTACAAGTAGAAAAACACAAGAAATTTTTAGAAAATTTGCAAATACTTGTTTAAAGTTTGAAAAAATATTGTATAAATAAAAGCTAGTATAAATATATCTAATTTTTAAAGATAAAAACTAAAGTTACAAGTTTTGTAATATTAGACCAATCATATTGCTAAAGACATTTAGAAAGTGTTTAACTAAGGTGGTTATAAAAATAATATTTAAAATAATAGCAAAAAGAGAAATATTTAAGGATTCAAATTTTATTAACCTATTCAGAAACTCAACAAAAGAAACAATTTATATAATAGAAATAATAAAAGAAGATATAAAAAAAAGTAATAAAGGTTATAGCTATTAATGCAAGACATGAAGAAGGTATATGATTCAGTGTCAATAAAGTTACTTTACTTAGTATTATAAAGAATTAAATTGCTAAAAGAAATAATAAAGTTTATATTAAAGCTTTATAATAGAAAAAAAGTTAGTATTATAATAGAGTTTGAAATTACAAAAATATTATAGCTAGTAATAAAATTGAATAAGAAGAAACAATTACTTTACTGATCTGAAGAATATTCTATAACCCACTGTTGAAAAGAATTCAAGATGAGTCAAGTTTAGATTATAAGATTGAGGTATATAAAATTTTAGATTTATAAATAAATAGAGTTAAAGTAAGAAAAATGAGACAAGCTATAGTTATTTATACAGACAACACAACTTAGGTGACAAAAAGTAAGAAAGAGATGCAAGCAATTGTACAGATTTTATAAAGATTCTTCAAGTTCAATAACATTCAGATCAATAGTATCAAGTCAAAGCTGTTAGTAATTAACTCTAGTATAAGAAAAAAAAAATTTGTTTTAATAAATAATTTTTGATTATATAATGAAAAGAAGCATTCATTAATAAGAATATTAGGAGTGTAGTTAAGTATAAAAATAAATAAAAAATTAGTTATTAAAAAAACAAAGGACATATACAATAATTTATATGAAGCTTATAATTTAAAAAATTAATAATCAGCCAACTTATATATATTAATAATATATATATAATATCAAAACAGATATACATATTGCAAACAGCAAAGGTGTTTAAAGAGTATCTAAATCACTTTTATTAACTAGTAATTAGATTAATTAAAAACAAAATAGAGTTATTAGCAACTATAAAGAATAGCATAATTGCATATTAAAGTTTTGAAAGAAGTAAATATTAAGTCAGAAAATCTTTATAGTTAGCTAGTTTCTTTACAAAAAAGACTAAATAAACCAAATTAGACTAATAAAATGATAAAAATAAATATAAAATAAGGCTATATTCTAGCAGACTTGATATTAGAAGAATCAAATACAGCAAATATAAGTAGTTTGAAGAAAATCCGAAAGAAAAATCTGGCATGTCTAGTACTGCTAAGAGCAAGCAAAATAGGTATAATAATAAGAGCAGAAGATAACCTTTGGTAAGTTTCTAGTATAGGTAAAACTGTATACAGTTTGGTTAAGAATAAGACCTTTAGAATAACATGTAAAACAATAATAAAATATAGGCTGTTTTTTGTATAATAGCTAATTGATCAAAAAAACAAAAAAAAGATTATATAAAAAAAATTTAGAGCACTATATACAAGTATACAAAAAAAATAAAAAGCAAAATAGTTAGTTAAAATTAAATAAAAGATATTAAATAATTATATAAATAAAACAGTTTGAACTAAGTTTTAAATACAAGAAATAAACAATATAATGATAAGAGCTAATATTAAAAGTTATTATAAAACAAAAGAAAATAAGAATAGATGTTAGTAAACAAAGAGAACACAGACTCAATAAAGACAAAATAGTTAGAAAAAAAAAGAAAAATGTACTAATAAATTATTAAAACATGTTTCAAGTTGAAAAAAGAAGTTATTTAATACTTATAAAATATAGGAAATACAACTTAGATAATAAAAACAATACAAGTAGTTGTTAATATTGAGTTAGAAAGAGTATAATAGTAGATGTACTATTGAGAATAAGTCAAGAGTATAAAAAGAAAGTTCTGGTTCTACTTGAAGAATTAAATAGATACAGAAAGAATTATATAGAAAAAGATATTATAAATAATAAAAGGGATATAAATAAAAAATAACAATATATGCATATGAAGTTAGTTTAGTAAAAATACAAGAATTTGATAATAGTTTAAAAAATTTATTATTAAGATAGTTAGAAAAAAACTTTATAGTAGAATATATGAAATACAAGTTTTATACTGATAAGTTAGTAATAAGAAAAAAAAAGAAATGTTGAATAGATACAAATTGAGTACAAGTTAGTAAAGATGAAAATAAAGTTATAATAAAGAATAAAATTAAATTAAAAAAATAATTATTATTAATAAAGGCAAAACTAGCTGTAGTATTGATAGCAGTTTTAATCATAATATTTAATAGTAGAATAATAATAAAATTAGATAGTATTACAGTAATTACAAGTTTGAAAAAGATAAAACTCTTATATAATATTAGAGCATAAAACAGAAGCAAGAACTTTAAATTAATAACAAAGTTCAAAGATATATATAAATCAAAAAATATTGAATTAATATTAATTAAGATTAAAGCATATAGTAAAATAATATAAAATAAAAAAATAAACAAATTTGTGAAAAAAGACATACTATTAAGTAAATACTCAGATTTGAGACTTAAAAAAAATTATTGGTTTCTATATATATTGTATTAGAAGAAATCAGTTATAAAAATATCTGTTAAAAAATTTATTAAAATATTAATAAAAATAATAAAGAATACTAAATAGTAATGCTTTAGTATAATTAAAAAACTTGAGCCAAGTCCTGAAATGCAAAAAGATTGAAAAATATTGTAGAAAAAAAACAGAAGATTAAAAGATATCAAATATAAATTACTAGAAGAAAACAAGAAAATTTTATTTAAAATTAAATGTATAAGTAATAGTTTATTATTTCTTGATATACTAAAAAAAAGAATACCAAACTTATATAAGTTAAATGAATACAAAAAATAGCATGCAGATCAAGAAACATCAATTTATCTGCCTAGATATGAAGAATATAGAGACTATTAGAATAATATCAAAAAATTAATATATTAGTTAGTTTGAAAAAAACTTAATAAATTAGATAAAAGTAAAGTAACAAGACTTAATTTAAGTAAAATATTAATTGACAAAACTGAAGTGAACAAGATTAGATATTAAGAGTCATGCATACATAATCTATCAACAGAAAGAATGTTCAAAGAATTATATTTAAAACAAGTTTCATAAAGAGATACAAAATATTTGATAAGACTATATATCAAGATTGTAAAAGAGATGTTTAAAGAAAAAGTATGATAAAAAGATATAAAACAGTAACCAAATAGGAAGAAAAAAATAAAATAATATCAAAAGTGAAACAGTACAGAATAAAAAGAACAGAAGATAAAAATCATGGTTCAAAGAAGATCAAAAATAAAAAACAAAAAAAATGGATCAAACAAGATTAAAGTAATAAAAAATAAAAAGAAAGAAGTAGAGTGTATTCAGTTGTTCAGTGAAGATGTTGACGAAGTAATACAGAATGAAACTAATCCACTCTAGTTCAGTTCTTAACAAAACTAACAAAGTCTCTCAATTTAGGCATAGATTGGTGCAACAAGTCACATTTGGGTGCAGTTTCTTTACTTAGATAATATCAGGCTTGCAATCTCAAAAGGTGGATTACTAGAAATAAATAATGTTTCAATTATAAAAATAACCTTTGTTTAGCAAAATTTTTTTTAAATTCAAAAAATTATTTTAACAATCATATCATTACATAAGTTAGTCTTTTGACTTTAAGAACATAGTAAAAAATTGTTCAGCTTTAGCAAAAGGTTCTATTTGAATTACTAACAGTTAAGAAACAAGACTTCTAACAATACAAGATAGTAAAAAAAGATTTATATGTATTTTTTTGAATAAATTAAAATTTAATAATTTTTTTGTAAAAATTATACATAAAATTTAGTGTATCAACTTATTTGATTTATAAGTAATAACAATAGAAACTTCGATTTAAGGACATGTTTTATAACTGATAGAGTTTCCGGACAACTAGAACATGAAAACATGGTTGCTGATTGGCCAACTATCTTATAATAAAGCCCGTTCTCAGGAGCTATGATATATATCTTCCGCGTATTTGACTTGACGCTGGTAATAGAAATTTTAGTATTCTAGCCAACAATAATGGACTATATAAGGAATCAATTTTACTAAAAGCTTTTACTTTTCTAAAAAACTATTAAGCATTTCTATCCGAATTTCGAAGGAAACTTGATCTAAAGATTTATTAGTTGCGGTACGAATTTCATTTTAAAATTATTTTTCAATTGATGTGTATATATATAACCATTAGACCTATTGTAACATATCTCTTTATTCAATATGTTCTGCTTAGCCTCTAATCCCTCTTAAATTTCTTAAATTGAAAATAAAAATAACGAATTTTTGATAAATCATAGATTTAACTGATTTTGAATTTTGTGCTATTAACTGAGAATGGCATATATTAGATTTTGGTTATTATCCTAAATGAAGTACTGATTTCCATGTAGAATGACATAATTCAAAAAAAAGGTTGAGCCTCAACCCTAATCATATCGATAGTCATCAGTGTAACTGTCCCTACGGTCATCTCTACGATTTCGTCGTGAGCTTCTTCGAGATCGATCTCTTGATTTATCTCTATGACGATCTATAGACATACTTCTTGAACGATGAGATTCGTCTTCACCGCTTTTTTCTCGATTGGCACGCCTTTGTTCTCGTAAAAAATTTCGTTGAGCAGCAAATAGTTCCTTTTTTAAATAACGAGATACTTCTTTCAAATGCATAAAATTACAAAAACCGCCTCGAGTACATTCTGCATTCTCATTCTGACGACAACACGCTTCTCGAAAATCCGTTACTGGAGAAAGTTCTGCGTAAATTGGTCGTCCTTTGTCACAATTGAAGATATGAATTTTATGGATTTGAGGATGTAATGTTAGCATTAATAAGGAAGTTTTAGCTTACCAGCATAAAATCTTTGATTTAGATTATCTACAGCTTTCTGTGCGTCCTCTTCATATCTAAATCTAGCATAAACGTTTCCAATCAAGTGATCACCAACGTTGTCACAAACGTGCATCTCCTCAACTTCACCATACTTGCACAACTCTGTGAAAAAATCTTCATAAAAATCATCAAAGTGTGCTTGAATTTGTTCCTCAGACATATTACAATTTGTGTCATGCGCGGGATTTTGGTAGATGTTGGAACATAGGATTGTTTGTGAAAAGGTCGGTTTAACATGCTTTCTGCTGCAACGATCACCATGGCGACAAGCTCCAATTTTAAAATAAAAAGAGCAATTGACTCTACAAAAAAAAAAAAGATCAGCAAGGTAAAAAAGGCATATATATATACATATATCATTAAATTCACAAATTACTTGTCTTTTTCCGTGCCGTAAATCGAAGCCAAATATTCTGCCATATTCGCGTATTCAATAGTGTTTGACTTTCGAAGATGATGGTCTACCAATAAATACGCCAAGTCTACGAACACGAACTACCCCCAGTATCATCCCCTGTAATTTTAGCCAATCGAATGTCAATACTTACCGTATCTCAAAATAACGTCCGGGGTGTAGGTTAAAATTTTGGCCCAAATTAAGGTTAATTTAGGCCAATTAAGCTTAATTCTGGTCAAAATTTTAACCTACACCCCGGGGCGTTATTTCAGGATTATACGGTAATGGTACGTAGTATTTTTATTGACATATTTGAGGTTAGTATTACAACTATTTTCATTAAACTCTTCTTGCTAATCTTTTTTACAAAAAATAAAAAAATAAAATGCAAAATTAGTAATAACTTAGAAAACAGCATAAAAAACATTTTTTATATTTTTTTAGTATTAAAGTGAGGTCATTTTTCTAGTTGTGATGGGACCTTTGAATTATTAATAATTAATAATTAATTACTAACAATTGGTCAAGTTATTAACTAATAACTATTTAATAAGGGAAATTCTATTATGACCTGGGTCAAAATAACCTTCCCTAAAATTTAGGGATAGTGCGGGCCAAAATTATGTTGATACCAACCAGGGTTTTTTAATATAAAAACCCGGCTAACATTAACGCCCGCACTAACCTTAAATTTTAGAAGGGGTTATTTTGATCCGGGTCAAAATAGAATTTCCCATTTAATAATGTATAGCACAAAATATTGAATTATAGGTATTGTTATTATACAGACATGCATATGAAAAATATATTTAAAATATATTACTATTTTATAGAATGTTTCTTAAATCAATGCTTAGACATGGTTTTAAATATGTATATTAAATGTTATTTAATTAAAATAAGTGGATTTTAAAATTATAATTTTGAAAGATAAAAAAATTAAATATATATTTTTTTTAATGAAGAATAGTGATTTTAGTATAGTAGTTAGGTTGTTATTTTTCAAGCAGTAGGTTCAAAGTTTAAATTCTACTGGCAATAGAAAATTTAAAAAATAGTCCTATTTTGACAACTTGTATAAAGTATCTGAGATTGTAACCTTGTAATTCTGGTTGTATCAAGACTAACTTTAAGAGTGTACAATGTTATACAAATAAATCTAAAAAGTATATATTCTATAAGAAGTCTTGTTTGAAAATCCTAAATAGAGAAGTAGTATGATCTTTAACAATATCATTTGTAAAAATCTTAATCTAAAGATGAAAACCTGAAGCAGATAATCTGTACAGATAAGAACTCCAGATAAAAAGATTTACCAATCTAACTATTGGTTAAACTGAATATGAAGTTGCATCATATCAAGCTAACTAAATTGGTAGTATAGAAGGATTTACAAAGGCATATAAGGTATTAGTAAGATTGTAAAGAAAAGTACTAAAGTTGTATAAACTCTACAAAAATGTAGCAGTTTAAAAAATTACTCTAATTGCAAATGTTGGTCTTGATCATAGTGATATCAGATTAGCTAAAAATTAGATAACAAAAGGTTTCAGTAGGTTTAATATAAAGTTAAAGGTTTTTTATATAAATGAACTGCTTTAAAAACCTAGTGATTATAATAAATATATATTAGTAAAAACTAAGACAGTTAGTAGAATAGATAAGTAGATAGATATAGAAATCAGAGTATATAAATAGAAAACTTATAAGTGGGTTTTAGGTATAGTAGTTAGTATAGAACCTTTAGACAGACTACTTAAATTAGACAATAACTAAAGTTATACAAGTAACTAGTTATATATTCTTTCTATAATTGCTTTCTATAGCTGTTATAATAATACAATCATAAAACTAAAATATATTATTAATAAAAACCTGAATTGCAAGTATTTAACTTTAATATTAAAAAAAATAAATAAATATTTTTTAATGTTAAGATAAGTACTTGTAATTCAGATTTTATTAATAATATATTTTAACTAGCAATTGTTATATACAACAATTATAAAAAAAAATGTAATAACTTAGTAAAATGAACAGGTTATCAATCCTAAGTGGCAGATCTAAAGTTCAAATCTTATAAATATGTATTATAGTAATTGTTTTTGTTGATTAGTTGAATTAGTATATTTGTAACCTTTAGTTACTTTATTTTAAATAGAAACTCAAATCCTTTATATAAAGTATAATATTACATATATAAGAAATTAACAAAATCCAGACAAATTGTTTTTATTAAATTTTTTTGAACTTTAAACTTAAATATCTCATCTAAAACTTAATTAATTTTAATAATTTAGTACTTATTTTAATTTTACAAGTTTGTAAAATTAAAATAAATACTAAATTATCAAAATTAATTAAGATATTTAAATTTAAAGTTCAAAAAAAATTTTAATAAAAACAATTTGCCTGTATTCTGTTAACTTTTTCCATATATAAAGAAATATTAATAACTAGTATTATATAAGATTTTAGTACAAATATATGATAAAATTATCAAACACAAAAAGCAAAAAAATTGAAAAGTCAAAAACTTACTTAAAAATCTTGAATAAGAAATTAGTATAAATTTTATTGAACTAATAGAAGTTTATAAAATATTCTTAAAAAGATAGACAAATAAATCAAATAACAAGATATATAGAGAAGCATATGAACAATCAAACTGTCAGAATTACTAAAAAAAGAATACTAAATTGTATTATATTAGATTATTTGAATTGAAAGTTTAGATATTAGTTATAAGTAATAATTAATAAAGAATAACAAAGAAGATATTAGAAAAATAAATACTAAGGTTTGAATAAATCTTACAAAAACATAATAATTTAATAACACTAGGACTCGAAGGTTGGCCCTTAGCAACAACAGCAGAATTAGTGGCAATATGGGTAGCAATCTTAACCATACCAGAAGGAAGGTGTATAAAAGTGCATACAGATAGTCTTGCAGCACTAAGACATATTAACAGAGCATTTCAAGAGATAGGAGATGACAGAGTCTTGAAAAAGAAAAACGTGATATAAATAATAAATATTATAGATCTACTCAAAAGCAAAAACAATAGAATAGAATTAGTCAAAATTAAAAGTCATAGTAATGATAAGTGGAACGATAGAGCAGATATACTTGCAAAAAAAAGAGCTACATGTGAAAGAACAATATTTACAGAAAAGATTAAATGTAACAAGATAGAGTATCAATTAGAATGAGAAAACAGGAAAGTTGATATATCAACAAGACTTCTTTGTAAAATAGTCGCAAATATCAGAATTGGAGCTTGTTGGAGAGAAACAAATCCAATTCGAGCACTAGAACCAGAAACAGAGAACATTCAATATAATTGGTCAAGCTTTTGGAAAGAGATGAATAGAACAAAAGGTATTCATTGCACATCAAAAAAACTCAGCACAAGAAGAGCAACAGTGATTAAATGCATAATGGATGGCCTGCCAATATTAGAAGAATTAAATAGAAGAAGACCAGAAATATATAAAATGACTGATTGCCAAGTATGTCAAGAAGATGAAAAGGAAACTCAAACACACCTAGCAAGCTGCAGCAGACAAAAAAGTTTGTGGAAGAGAATCCAAAAAGTAGCAACAGCAGCAGCATGAAATAGCCTTAAAGAAAATGAAAAAGTCAAAATCCCGTCTTTAGTACTATATGAGGCATTATTTGAGAAAACAGAAGCAGAGAAAATTGCTAATAGGACAGCTTTAATAAAAAGGCTAATAATGAATAAAGTTGGAAAGCAGATCAGTCAGATTTTAAATAGTCAGGCAACACAAAAATGCATAGATATAGTCACAAGAACAGTGTGTAACACATTTTTTGACCAAGTATGAAGAGTTCGATGTAGAAAAGTACAAGAATAGGAAAAGGAAGTTAATATAATGAACAAAATGAAGAAAGGTGCTCGAATTAAAAGAGAATCAGAGAAAAGAGGAAAAAAGAATAAGACAACAAAGAAAAAAGAAAAGGAAAAGGAAGTAGAAAAAATGAACCGAATGAAAAAAGAAGTTTTGAAGACAATCGATATGCTTGTTACAAAAAGAAGAAGACCTTTCTGGTATGGCTTTAAGTAGTTAAATGAGCAGTCTATCTCTAACTGAGATAGTGTGACAGGTTGCACTTAGGTACCAATAGGGTGGCCAAGTGATGCTAGACTTGAGTATTGGGAAATTCTATATAATTATATGTATTTAGTTTCAAGAATCTTAATAAAGTACTAGCATAACTGCTTAAGGTTAAAAAAAAAAAAAAATAAAAATAATTTAATAATTAGTTCTAACTATATATACTAGTTTAGACTAAAATAATACTAAATTAATTGTAAGTATAAGATATAAAAGATTCTAGTAAGTTTAGTACAAAGTTAAATATAACTTAGTAATTATAATATAAAGACTTATATTAGATTCTATAACTTGACTTAGTTTATAAAAATTTATAAATTAAATCAGACCTAAAATAAAATTTTATAATTATGAACCAGATTAAACTAAAAAATTTGCAAAATTATATAAAAATTTTGTGGTTCAAGCTAGCAAAAAAAATTTTAATTCTAAATATAAACTAAATAATTAAAAGTTATATTGTAACTATTTGTTAATTTGAAAAATGTTTTGATTAATATGGGAGATATTAAAATATTAAATAAGTTTTTTAATAAGTTTAATAATGTGACCAAGTATAATTGAGTAAACTCTTTCCCAAAAATCCCAATTTTATAGCAAAATTGGAAAAAACAAAAATTTTTTTTTAAAAAAGCTGAACTAAAACATATCTTAACTAATTAACTAAGTATTAATATTAACAAATGGCATAGTACAACTTTAACAGAATTAAATGAAGTCACAAGAAAGCTTTTTGCACTTCAGTCTCCTTCTCACCATTGTTGCCAACTAAGTCGGCAACTGGAACCAACACTAGTAAAGATAATAATAAGTCCCAAGACAAATACTTTAAACAGCATACACAAATACGATTCATTCAAGAAACTATGAATAACCAAAACAACAAGAAGAAGCATAAAACTAATAGCAAAATTGCTATTCCTATACAAGCAAGTAATAAAAAAAATACTAACGAAAAAAAAATTATTAAAAAAAATAGAAATTCTAGCATACTCCCAAAAAATCTGACAATGACATCATTATATATAACAACAACAACTACAATCTTAAATCTTCCCACGAACAACCAAACTGAGCAAGACCTGATCCAGAACTCAGACAATATAGATGCTGCTCCCCTTTCACCAATGCAAATGGAAAAAACAAACAACCCAGCCTTATCTAACGCAATGCTCCAGCTCAACTTGGATGCCAACACCCTAGAACAACAACCTAATATTGAAATAGAGCATACATCAACAAATATAGAGAATGATAACAATGAAGAAACTCGATCAACTGATACAATAATTAAAGAACAGCCACAAATTAAAATATCATACAGCCAAGCACTAGTTAATAACCTTCCAGAAAGAACTAGAAGAACCCCAAACTCTCATTTTAAAGCAGATAAAGAAAAAGAATGAAAAAAACATATGCAGGCAGCTTTAGAAAAAATCAGACAAGGAAAATTAGAATCATTTGATGCAACAATTTGAACATAACAAAAAACCAAAAATGCACTAACCTCACTTCAAAACTTAAAAGAACTGATCAGATACAAGTTATCAACAAAACCAATCACTATTCATATTTCAACAGCAATAAAGGCAAAATTCTTTCATAAAGACACAGCCTTCTTTAGAAGCTTCACTCAAATTTTAGCAATTAGACCACAACATCAGAATGAATTCAACAACTTATTTATTGATGCACTAGATGCATATAAAAAATAGCATAATGTATTAGCTACTAACAAAAAAAACTGGAACCAAATTTTCGAATTATTGCATACTAAGCTGACACTAGATTACCTAACCAACCTGAACTTTAATCTTTTAGATGCATAAAAAATTACAAAATATATTTTCTACTTAATTGGTTTTGCAAAAATTCAACAGAATCTAGACTTTGAAACAACAAGAAAAGCGATCTTAGAACTAATGAATAAACTACTAATTCTTTTGCCTGATACACCAGAGCTCATCCCAGACTATCTGTCTCAAGCTATTTCTTTTGATCTACCTATTACAAGCTACCAGGTTCTTACACCAGCAGTTAAAACTTTGCGCTTAATATTTTTCTTTGATAAGTTACTAGACATATATATCACAGACAATCATAAAAATCTACCAGCTTCATATAAAGATTTAAGAAATGAAATACAACATCTTTTTTCTATTGTGAATAGAGCTGAACTGAAAAAGCTAGCTTACTATAGAGAAACCTTACAAAAATGCTATATTTTTCAGCAAATCTTAGCTAAATACTTTGATTTACTAGCAACAAAAGGCTCTTTGCCTTCTACTTTACAAGACTTGATACTCAGATTAAGAGAGAATTCCTCTTCTTACTCAAAAGTTAAGATGATTTTAAGGAACACATCAGATTACTACGTATGAACTATTTTTTTACTAGACTGCCTAATGACTATATTATTTCTCGAAGATGATTATTTATAGATCCAACAAACTTAAAAATGTCCAACTTTACATTTCCATTACAGAGCACAGAAGAAGTAAATGCCTTTATCAAACATGTTGCACAAATCTACAATATCCTATTACCATTACTACAAGCCTATTGCAACTTCAACTATACAGATCTTCCAGATCTGTCTGAAGACACCAATTTAGTCACTTTGGTCAACTTAAGTTTACCAATAGCAACCTCTAAAGAGCTAAGTATAGCAGTCAAAGCATTACAAGAGCACTATTATTTTTAGGCTATACCCTAGTCTTGAATTCAGATAGAAAGAAAAGAAAAACAGCTAAAGGTTGGATCAACCTTGCCCAAATTACTATCAACAGTAGAACAACTTCAGTTGGCTCTTGAACAAAAACAAATTACAAATATACACATTTCAGTACAGAAACATTACAATATTCAACTAGTTATAGAAACTCTTAGACAAAACTTCGCCTATTACTCCTTACCAGAATATATTTTCGACCTTATAGACTTACCTGAACCATCTTTTAAAATCTTTGATCCACCAAAACAAATAACAACCACACATATACAAATGTTAAATAGGGAAGAAGATAACAATATAGATCTCTAATGAGTACAAGCTATTATATAAACAATCTGCTCTCAGCAGATAATAAGAATGAAACAAAAAAAATTAAACTAAATTTAAATGAAAAAATCAACATAACTACACATAACATTAGAGGCATCAACAATATACTAAAAATGCAAAACTGAATTGAACACTGTGTAGAATTAAATCTATATATAATCTCTATAACTGAAACTAAATTAAAAGACTTAGCAGCAAAATCGTATACCAATTCTTTTTACAAAATATTTACATCTAACTTTTTACTATATGACTTGAATCAAAGAGAAGCTAGTTTGGGAACAGCTTTATTAGTCTGCAACCAACTACAGCCTTATATTCATAATATCAACACTTTACCTGGTACTGCAATTTGCATTGACTTCTTTTTCTTAAATAATAACAAATCTCGCATTATTTCAATATATCTTCCCTCAAACCACTCCTCACTTTTAAGTCAAACACAATCTCGAATTCACTCCTGGGTTGCAAAGGCCAGATCTCGAAACTGGCATTTGATTATCCTAGATGACTTCAATACAAATCAGTACAGAAACAAATAACTTTCAATTTTTACTGATCTAAATGCTGCCAACTTAACTAGCTTACTAGATTTTCATAATATACAAACACCTACTTGGCATGGTCCTAATTCAACTAGTCAAATAGAAGATTTTTGGGTTTCTTCAGATATACTTTTAGCCTTTGATCTACCAACAATAATTGATATTACTTATATTATCAATAGTAATCATCATATACTAAACACAACATGGCATACCAATTTCTATTTGTCAAAAGCTCTTAGAAACAAAAAAAAGAAAAGGAAAATATATCTATATGAAAAAACTACAACAGATACATGAAATGAATTTGCAAATATGATAAACATATCATTTAATTCTCAAGAAACCTCTTCATCAAATATGGATAAAGATGATATCGATAGAACATAGAACTACTAGGCATCAAAAATAAAAGAAGCAATGAATAAACATATTCTATACACCTTTACAGCCCCATAGCCTTTCTTTGCAATATCACTAAAGGCAACAAAACTCTATTCAGCTCTAAAAAATATTAACAAATGCTTACAACAACTATCAAATAGAGCAGCAAACACAATAGCCCAGGCCAATCAATACTTAATGAAAGCAGCCACCTTAGCAGAAATTAGCATTACTCCTATTACTCAAGAAGAATTTACTCATTCACAGTTAAACACTATAAATCGAGTCAAATAACATAAACATACAATTTGGCAAGCATGCAATTACGAAAAAAAACAGGAACAAACTGAGCACATTATGTTCTATATTAATCACAAATATACTGACTTTAAAAACAATACTAGTCAAATGCTAGATAGTATTCTACAAAGGCGAGCAAAACCAATTAGCTATAAAAAAGTTATAACATCTGACAGTGTAATTACCAATCAAAAGAAGATCAAAGAAACTGTACGCACCCATTTCAAAAACTGGATGAAAAACAACTCTTTTAACAATTTCTTATGGGAAAAATGGAAGCCATTCTACTCTCCACTTCAGCACATACAGAATGATATTTACAATACTCTTCTCTCACCTATTTTAATGACTAAACTGATACAAACAATAAATCTAGCCCCTAAAGGAAAAGCAACTGGACCCTCTGGAATTGCAAATGAAGTTCTTTAGCAATTGCTATTCTCAGCTCTTACAGTTCAACTAAATATCTTCAACAGCTGCATAACATAAGAAATAGTCCCAAATCAATAGTTATAGGCTAATATTTGGCCAATTTCTAAAAAACAACAATATAATTATGAACTAAATACCATCTGCCCAATTACTTTAATAGACTATACTAGAAAAATTTTTACAAAAATTTTAACAAATCATCTGACAGATATTCTAGTTTGCAACCAAGTGCTTTCTCCTTACAATTTTGCAGCTTTTTCTCACCAATCAACACTTCAACCCATTTCTCAACTTACTCACATCTTAGAAGATGCAACTATAAACCAAAAAGAGAACTGGATTTTGTCTTAGGATATGTCAAAAGCTTTTGACTCAATTCATATACCAATACTATACAAATCACTTGAAAGAATACACATACCTAACAAAGCAATCAACTTGCTATTATACTTGCTTCATCATCGTACTAACAAAGTAATTACTAGTTTAGGACCAACTCAATCTTATTCTGTTGAAGATGGAGTAGATCAGGGAGAAAAATCTCATCACTTCTTTGGAAAATCTATTATGACCCTCTTATATCTAGAATTCATACAGAACATCAGGGATTTACTGAAGAAATCCCATCCATTTGTCTAAAAGAAATTCATATCTCAGTAATGGCATACATGGATGACTCCTTGTGGATTGCACCTGACAAAACTTCTCTTACCAACATCCTCTACATAGCTTCTTCCTTCTATAATTTTGCCAATATAAAAGTCAATCTTACTAAGTCAATTCTAGCAACAAACTTAAAAGATCCAGATAATAGTATAACTTTTGAAAATGAACAACTAACAGCAATCATTAATGGAACACTATTTAAGTATCTAGAAGCATGGTTCTCTACTAACAAAAAACAAATACTTGTTCAAAAAGAAATCATAGCTAAAGCAACAATCAATCTAAAAAAGTTACAATTCGCTCATATAACAAAAAAACAAGCAATCTATATAATAAATAACATGATCTTCTCATGTTTGCTCTATAGGTTGCACTTCATATTTCTTTTTAATACTCAAATCAACACACTTAACAAGATCTGCACTAGTTTAGTTAAACATAAAGCAAGACTGGTTCAGAGAGTCCCAAACTCATTTATATTCAACCCAGACATCTATGCCTTAAGCAACCTAGCTCAGGCTCAACTCTTTTCCTTAGTAACAATACTCCAAAAAAACTTAAACCATCATAGTTTTGATTCCTCATTTCTAAAGCTATGACTACAACAATTACAAGACTCAGCTCTTACTAATACTTCTATCTTCACTCAACTTCCAGTCTTTCTAGCTTCATAACTAAATACACAAACTAGCCAAATAGTGCTCGCACTTCATGCCTTAAATTTATAGACTTCACAAAATGGTGACAACTGGCTACATTCCAAAACCTTTACTAGAATCTCAATAAACCAAATTCTGCTAAATCAGCCTAGGGCTTCTTATCTCAAAGAGAAGCTAAACAATCACAACATTACTAGCATAGAACAATTCCTAAATGCAATCAACTCAAAGCTTTTAAAATAGAACAATTTTCATCATAACATTAAAAAGATACCAAGAGGATGCTGTCCACGCTGGTTTCTTATAATTCAAGACTTAATAGCAGCCTCTATTAATCCTTCATCAATATTCCCACATATAAACCCTTATACCTTGTCTTAATGGAACCCTAAAGAGAAAGGCTGGATAATTATGGATAATTCTATTATTGGCAAGATACATAATTCTCATAACAAAGTTTTCAAAGCTCGGCATTACATCCTAAAGCCTAATAACACAATATTAACATGCACAAGCTGTAACCTAAAAAATCAATCATATCACTCCAAGCATTGCTACTTTAATGTAACAACATCACTATACAACCTGCAGGTTGATTGCAAAAAGAAAATCCACTTAGACATGATAGACTTTAAAAAAGCACTAAACTATGTTAAATCAATAACTATAACTTGAGAGCAACTACAAGACGTAAACCCAATATTAGAAAGACCTTTATGTTCTTTTGAAAAACCCTCAATCAACCTCTGGAAAACATTAACAGAAGCTAACTTCATTATAAAAACATTAACAATTTACTTAACCTTTAACTGACAAATAGTAAACAACAACTCTCAAATAATTGCAAAATGCCATATACAAAATACCAACACCTGTTTTGGTTGCTTTACTAACCAATGGCCTTCACATATAAGCATGATGCTTAATTTGCTAAACTTTATTCTTACTATAGTCAATTCATATACAAAAGTAAACATCTGTACAGACAATCCTACCTTCACTATGTATATCAATTTGGTAACTTCTACTAAGCCTCATAACTATTCTGTACTTGACAAGCAGCAACACACATATCTTCTTCTTATCTTAAAAGCATTCTTATGTAATCAGAAACTCAACATCACACTGAATGAAAATATAAAAATCAAAGAAACTGCAGGCATAATTTTCCTATTAGACCCAGCACTACAACATTTTCTATACAATCATTTTGTTCCAAGATTTCTCAACAAACCATGTGGATATCTGTTAAAAACCACTCTAAAACATATTCATCAAATTACAAACCAGCTGTCATGGTTTTGTCAATGGATTTCAGGCTGGCATACATTACAAAACAATATTGATTGGACTTTTACACTAAAATATATCTCTTTTGGAGAAAAACCACTAGCTTTAAACACTGACCCATCATCCTCAGCAATCAAGAATTTCAAGATTAACCTGCTATCTGAAGAACTTCCAACTTACCTACTATTGCATTGAAGAAATAAAAAAAAATATCCAAACCACTTATGTTCAAGATGTTGCAGTGCCTCTAAGGATATTGTCCATCTATTAACTTGCATTCAAAATCACATACGGTTTTCAATTCTTATTAGACAAACAGTATATGAAACTTCATGAAAATTGGAAATACTATGTTTGCACTTGGATGCTTTTGTCAAAGCAGTTATTACTACACATATAAATAAGCAGATACCACTAGGACTCATTACTAGAGACACTTTAGCACCTTTTGATACAAACAGCTATAGGCACAAATACACTCCACTAATACATCATAACATTATTACAGAAATATACAAAACAATTTGGCTAGTCTCTAGAAAGACAAGTCATAATTCAATTCTTCCAAACCCAGCCCCAATACAGACTCCAATACTAAACAAAACTAAGCCTTTGGCCTCATCTTTTATAGAAAGAAAACTAGTAAAATACATAAACAATGAACTAACTTCTTTAATGCATTTTCTCAAATACTAGAGGTTTAACGACCATTCTAGCAAAGAATAGGTCGAGAGTAAAGTAGCTCTTACCCCCATCTCCCATAATATAGTTTTTTTTACATGTATTCATCTTATATATATATAATTGATTATAAATAAAAGAAATAGAGAATAGACCTTTTTTTTAAAAAAAAAAAAATAATGTGACCAAGTTTTTTAAGAAATGATATAATAAAGTACTATAAAGTAAGTATTAGTGATTGTAACTATATTTACAAAAAACTTTGTTAGAAATAGTATAATTAGCAGTATAAATAATAGAGTATTTAATCCTTTTATGAGTTCATTATTAATAAGTGTTTTGTATAATAAGAGTTATTAAGATAAATTATTTGCAAAAGATTCTTAGTCCTCTGTAGACATAACTTTATAGTTAAAAATATAATAATTAATGTCTATATGTTTGTATAAAAGTTTGCTATAGACATGTAAGAATGTTTAGATAGAAAAGAGAATTAGGTGTTCACTAGAGTTAAAAGTTTGACTATTATTAAAACTATAAAAAAAAAGAAATTGTATATTGAATTGGTTAGTCCAAATATAGTTAATACAACTACTACTAGTATTATTGAATTTAGTAAGATGTTTGTTAATAAAATAAGCTTCAATATTATATATATTAAAATTATTAAAAAAATTAATAAGTTTGTATTTATAAGAAGAGCTATAAGTAATGTTCTGTATATTAAAATTATCAAGAATAATAAGATGAATATGAAGTTGAAAGACTTGTTAAATCTAATTAATTATTGTATTTTGAATTTAATTATAAATAAAAGTGTTAGTTAATAATAAATATACTAAAATAATGTGAAGCTTGATATTACTTAAAAAAAAAAACTTAAGTACTATAGCATCTTCAGAATAAATATATATATTATAGATATAAGATTTAAAATAATTGTAAATTATAATAACAATGCCTTTTATAGAAGTAGAAAAGTTGAACCAATAGTAGGTAAAGAAGTTATTATTGCAAAAAAAGAGACTAGTTTTGTTTAAGATTTTGGTTTTTGTAATATTTGTAATAGATATGTTATAAGTAAAACAGTAATCTTGTTATGCTTCTCTTTTAGTAAGTTTATTGAAGTTTCTAATATTGTATATAGCAATAGTTAGATAAAGTACCAAGTTGATAAGTTTGTGATTTAGTAATGATAAATTATATAATAATGTATTTTTACTTTTTTTATTTTTTATTTTATTTTATTTTTATTTTTAAGCAGTCATGCTAATGCTTTATTAAGGTTTTTAAATTACTACTGCAATTATATAAATATACCTAATAACTGTGTTTAGCATTACTCAGCTATTCTAATAGCATCTAAGTGCAACCTGCTGCATTACTTTTAGCAGAAGTAAGTTGCTTGTCTAACTACTTAAAGTTTATAATAAAAGGATTTTTCTTCTTTTATAACAAGCTTATTAATTGTCTTTTTGACTTTCTCTTCAATTCATTTTCCTTTTTCTTTTGTTTTCTTTTTTCTTTCTTTTATTTCTTGCTAACTAGCTTTTTTTTTTTCTTTTTACTTGAATTTTTTTTTCTTTTGTTTTTTTTTTCTCTTTATTTGTTATTTCTTTTTTTTTCCCTATGTATTAACCTTTTTACAGTATATTCTCTAGACTTGTTTGTAGAATGTGTTTTATATTGTTTTTGCTACTATGTTCATAAACTGTTGTCTTGTTTTTGTATTTAAAATTTGTGATGATCTGTCTTGAGTTGCTTTTGGAATTAGACTTTTGATTAGTGCTTTTCTTATTTTTATTTCATTTTTCTCTGTTTTTTTAATAAATGCTCTATATAATATATAAGGTAAAACCCAGATTTTTTTTTTCTTTTAAACTTTTCCATGCTATTGTAATAGATACTTTTTATATTTTTTCTTATAAATTTGCTTGTTTCTTTTATAATGCTAAATGTTTTTGTATTTTTTTAGTTTTGCTTTGACAGACTTGGCATTCTGCTATTGTATATATATCTGGTCTTCTTTTGTTAAGTTCTTCTAACATTAAAATTTTGTTCAATATATATTTCATAAAAGCACTTCTTTTGTATTGCTTCTTTTTGTCAAAGAATTTACCTCTTTAAATAAAGTAATTGCTTCTGTTTCTGGTTCTATATTTTTGATCACTATTATTTTCTTCTACTTTACTTCTAATCTGATATTTGTTATTATTTTACATAGAAGTTTTGCTAGTAAGTTTATTCACTTGTTTTCTTATTCTAGGCAGTACTCTATTTTTTCATGGCTGACTTTTTCTGAAAAATTATTTTCTTATTTAATGTTTTTTTCTTTGCAAGATTATTAGCTTTATTATTCTATTTGTTTTTATTATGATTTTTCATTTTGACCTACTCTATCTGTATATTCTTTGTTCTAATTATATCTATTATTTTCAATATCTATAGTATATTTTTCCTCTTAAGAACTTCATTTCTATTTAAACATGCCAAGTCTTTATCAATATTCCTAATTGCTACATTGCTATTTGTAAATATTTTTAGTTTTTTTCTTTTTGGTATTGTTAAAACTGCTGCTTATATTGCTAGCATCTTGTTGTAGTAGATATAGACCATTCTTTTATCTCTAATACTATCATCTTTTCTAACCAATCTTGTATTTTACTTATTTGTACTTATCTTATATTTATGTTTTTATTAATTGACTTTTCTTTGTTTCTTTTATTTGCTAAATTATCTGTATATATTATGTATTTGCTTTTGTCTCTTGATATATTTCTTCTTAAGATTTTTACTAATTTTTGACTAATGTTTTCTCTCAATTTTTGTTTTCTAATTAACTCTATTTTTAGATCTTCTAACATTTTAAGTCCTTTTACCTTCTGTTTATTTTTTCTCAACTTCTTCATTTTTGTATATCCTATTAGTTGATTAGTAGCTGCCTTAATTATATTATTATTTCTCTCTATTAGCATATCTAAAATTATGTTAATTTTATTATTGATTCTTATTTAATGTTGACAGCTATTTTTTTCTGTTTTTTCTTTTCTTGTACACTCTTTGCATTTGTTAATTTTTATTATTTATTTTCTATATTATGCATCTGCTAGTGTTCTATTAGTAGCTTCTTCTTTTTCTTTTTAACTATTTTTCCTACTTGCCTATCCTTTATTGCACTGTATATTATTTATTTTTATTTTTTTTCTGTTATTTAACAGACTTTTTTATTTAATCTTCATTGTCTATATATTCCTTAAATTGTATTGCATGCAAATTTGCCTGCATCTTTTTTTAAAAAATTAATTTTTATAATAAAATTTTAACAATT
>CAJVQA010002489.1:0-21822 GCA_910591915.1 Cetraspora pellucida | reverse complement strand
TTGCAATAGTCAATCACTGTACCGGGTGACCTTGTTACTTGGTTGTATTGTACCAAGAAGGCTGCAACCCTGTAACACCAGTACTGGGTAGTGCAAGCCTAAAATAAGTTTTTGTGGATGTATAAATCTATAAAACTAAGAAACTGGAGCCTACTTGGAAATACCAAGTAGAAAGATAGTACAGATCTTTGATGGTACTACTGTAAAACTTAGACTTAGAAAACAAATACTAACATGAAGAATCAGGCAGGCAAAATCTCATATAAGAGGTACTATCAACCAGGCTATCAGATTTTAAACTAGAAGAAAAAGATATTGGACTAGTCTTAATATATTAAAGACAGATTATAGTTCTTCTAAGCTATTTGGATTGAAAGTCTGAAGACTTAAACAGAAGTATACTAAAAGTACTAAAGATATGTTGTAAAGTCAGTGCTAGGATCTAAATAAACTTTGCAAGAGTAGCTCTTGTTAATATTTTATAAAGTGGGTAGGAAGTTAACAAGAAGGGTCCTTTGTGCCTTACTGGCAGATGTTGTACTCTAAAATATATAATGCCTAGAAACTAGTACAAAAAGAGTAAGTACTATACTGCTCAGACAGTATACTAGTTAGGTATATATAAAGGGTATAGTAGTATTACATTATAATAGAATAAATAATTAGAAAGTTTAAATAAAAAATCTTTTAGTAGGTTATAAGTATGGCATTTAGTATAGAACCTTAGAGCAAACTACTTAAATAAACAACTAAAGTTGCATATATGACTAGTTGTACTCTCATCTCTGTATAAAATAGTTGCAATAACTAACCCAATAAAAGTTAATAAAGTTCTGTTATAAAGTATAATTACTGATAAAAAAAAAATCAAACTAAATCAAATAGGAATAAAATAATCTAATTCTAGTTATAAATTATAAAATATTATTGTTTAAATAAAATAATCAATTTTTTAATAATAACTTTTAATGAAACAATTTATTTATTTTTAAATTTTATAAAAATTTAATATTTTTTATTAAGATAATTAATATTTATATACTAGTATATTTATTTTTTATTTTTTTAATATTAAAGTCTCTATCTTCAGGATATGACATTTTTATTCAAGTATATAGAACACAGCATGTCACCAAAGACTACCTTACATTGGAGATTGCAACTAGTCACATATGCACTTTTGGTGCCTAATTTAAGTAGTTTGCTTATATATTGTTATATAAGTTCTAAACTAGATGCCATACCTGCAAGTTAACTAAGAGTCTTGCCTATTTAAACTCTCTGCATATGCAATTCTTTTTGTATCATGAGAACATCTTTAAGGCTACACCCATTTAAGTTCCTGATACTAGTTGGTACTCTTAGGACTACTTTATTCTTGACAGAAAACTTACTAAAGCCTTTATGTCTTATACATACTAACCTAGTTTTATACAATACACTATAGTTATCTAACACTTGCAGTTACAGAGATTATCTGTTTAACTACTATGTTATACTATTTTTACTCTTGTAAAGTTTACTAGAACTTTAGTATCTATTTTTCTGTCATCTTCTTTATTATCTTCTATTAGTTGCAACTCAGAACTGGCAGTCTTTCTCAGACTACCAATTTAAATAACTCAGTATAGTATACTTTTGTATTTTTTTTCTTTAGAGAGTCTGGCAACCTGGTTGGTTATATGCTTCTTTACACATATTTGATATTCAGTTTAACCTTCAGTTCCTATAAAGGTGTTTTGTGAGCTTTAATCAGTCTGATAGTATTGTTGAAAGTTTATGCTATCTCTTTACTTGAGAATTTCTAAGTAGGTTTTTGTTATCTCAGTTTCTTAGTCTTTTACATTTGATGGTCTTATTGTAAGTTTACACTGGAGTTTTATGCAATACTGGTTATATTTTTCTCTATATATATATAATGTTACTCTTTGTATAGATGCTCCAAGCTCTTAATATTAATAAGACCCAACTTGGTAAATCTGGATTATAACTATATAAGGCCAACTGATTAACAGAAAACAGTTATTGTAATGCAAATATGATTTTCAAATTTTATGATAGGTAGAATTTAAATCTTAAACCTGCTACTTAAAGAATAACAACTCAACTACTATACTAGAATTACCATCCTTCTAGTATATTTATAATACTTAAAAATTTATATTTATAAAATAAATAATTTTTTATTAATAAGTTTTAATAAATTAATTTTATTTATTTTTAAATTTTTATAAAAATTTAATAATTTTTTACTAAAATAATTATTATTTATATATTAGAAAAAAAGAACAGTATTTTTGAGTAACAATTTATCATATTTTTTTTGGTCTTATATTTGACAAATCTAATCACCTTCTAACAATAGTAGTTAAATAATATAACTTTGATTACAAGTGTTGGTTCTGCTATAGTAATATTTAGATTAACTGTAAAAATAAGTACAGAAGGCTCTGAGGGGTTTACTTTAAGGATAAAATAATTTTAAGATTAAGACAATGATCTGAACATCTGGATATAACCTAGTAATATTAATACAAATTGCAAGTTAGAAAGTTTAAAGTAGAACATTCAAGCAGAGGTGTTAAATATGATAATTAGTAGAAAACCTTCAAACAAACTTTTTAAATAGGTAATATAGAAAACTTATATATGTAACCAATTGTACACTCTTCTGTAGTAGTTTATTAAATCACATTATTAAAAAGTTATTAATAAAAGTCAAAAGACCAAAGAGATTAACTTAACATCAAATATATTGTTGAATTTAGAAGATTGTAACTTTGTTGCTTTACAATTCAATATCTCATATAATGTATGATAAGTAACCTTTTCAAAAGATGGTATTAGATTTGGCTAGTAGGCAATTAAGACTTTTAGTTACTTTGGATCAATGAATACAAGTAGGATAAGTTATATAGTCAAAGGCTTGAATGAATAACAAAGTTTAAAAAGGTTTACAGAATTTGTACTAGGTTTAGTATTAGTATTTTATAATAGACAATATAATGTATTGGAACTTGTTTATTAATAAAGCAAACTGGACATGTCATCTTTTAGAGCTATTTTAGTCTTTATTTATATTATCTTTTTAATTATAACTTTATTAATTATATTAATCTTATTAAATTCTTTAATTTAATTTATCTAATTTATTTATTTAAACTCATTTACTTAATAAATTCCTCTTCTCTAATTAATCTTCTTTATTCAATTAATCTCACTTCCTTGATTTATTTAATTAATTGCTAGAATATCTATATTGAGGAATTAATTATTACACCTGTTCTCATATAAGGTCTAGCAGAGTATTTATGTCACATTATTGGGCCTTACAATATATATATATATATTATAATAAGAATTAAAAAAAGAATACTTTTGATTTTATATAAAGTAAATTATTTATTAACTAAGTAAAAAGATATAAAATATAAAAAAATGGATACAAATTATTAACTTTTTTCAATAATCACTTGTACCAATTTTCTACAGCACAAAACTAATATAACTTAATATTTTATTAAGTAAACTACTTCTAGACATCTAAATAAAGTTGTTTTTAGTATAATTTTACACTTAGGTGGCCAAGTATTATATCTTTAAGTTCTTTATTCACAGAGATATAATAATTAAACACTAAAACTTTTCTATTTACTTTATAATAAAAATTTATTAAATAAACTACTCTTGCTCATTAGAATAAACAGAAAAACTTATTAATAGCTTTATTTTGATATATTATTTATTAAATTTGAACCAAATTTGACTAATTTATTAATAAAATACTTGAAACTCTTTTGCAAAAATTCTTAAATTTTTTAATTTTTAATTTTTTATTTTTTGGAGTGTTTTCTGTAGCCTACTCCTGTCTAAACCTGCCCAAACAGGATTACTAATCTATATTACTCAATCTATTTTTAATATAACTCAATTACAAATTTGTATTCTTTTTAAATTTACACAAATTTGTTCAACATCACTCCTGATTACAGATAGATTTACAAATTGTTACATACTACTTGTAACATTTTTCTATTTGTTATCTTTACTTATTTATCATATCCCTTATTTGTCATATCTCTTATTTGTCATATCCTCTTATTTGTCATATTTCTTATTTGTCATACCTTTATATTATTCAAATCCATTTTAACTTAAGAATCCTTATATTAAATTTATATTAAAATCTGAAACAATTATGCCTATATCTATTAGTCAAAAACTAGACCAATATGATTTAGATTATTTTTTAGCAAAATATGATAACTATTTTGGTATTATGATTAAAGAAAGTAACCTACAACAAATCAAACTTATCTAATTTGCTGTTTATCCAACCAAATATCACAAAAGAAACAAAATTCACTATTTTAAAGCATCTTATCAACCTTCTGTCATTCTATGTCTTTGTAAAACATATCATACTTTATTCACCTTTTGTCATTACCAACTTCTTCTAAAATCTATGACACCACCTTCTCCTTCAACTTCTGGCTCTGCTACTCCTATAGATATAACTCTAAACCAATTTAAGAAAATCAAAGATACTATTTCTTAGTTATCTGTTACCAAAATTTTATCATTTCTTTTCAATTATAACAGCTCATCTAAAGCTACTTTCTCTATTATTACAAATCTTGAACCCAATACTATAGCTATTAAAGCTCATATACAACATACCTATATCTGTATCATCTATTACAAATCTAATATTTTATATGTCTTTTTTAATAATGACAAATATTCTTTTGACTTCTCTGCCAAAATTTTATATGATTTTTCTGCTTATCCTGCCTGTATTCCAAATTTTAAATTGAAATTTGCAACTCAAACTCAACCTCTTAATTAACAACAACATACAGTGTTTTATATAGCTAAATTTGCTCTTATGAATAAAGAAAAAAAAAATTCAAATTTTTAAACAATTTTTTCAACTTCTTAAAAAAAAAGTTCCAAAACAAACTCAAAATTTCATAACAAATACAAGAAAATCTTCTCAATTAGTCTGAAAAATTTCTTATTACTGACAAAATGAAATTATTCACTAATTTTAATACACTATTGTCTCAACAAATTTTTTGAATTTATTAAACCTTACCTTATCAATTTTGCACTAAGAAAGTTACTAAACCTGCAACTAAAGAGAAACTAGCCTCAAAATAAAGTTTTAAATATTTTATTAAAAATCTCACTGGATCCAACCCAAGTTTCTTACAGATATTATCTATTAACATAATCTAACTATTAATACATTAGTTACTATTCTATTTGATATCTTATATTCAACTTTTAAAGTTTTAGTTTACAAATTTACTATTACTCTTTTTATCAAACTTAATTATACTAAAATTCTTTCTTCACACAAATTTATTTCTCCATATACACTACAAAACCATTTTCAAGTAGCAATTAATTTGGCTAAAATTTATCTTTATCTTCAAGATAAATATCAAACAATCAATCTCTTGAAATTTGTCAAAACAGTTAATATATTACCAATACATTTCTTCTTAAACTATTTTATTAGTAAAGATGCTATTAATTAGCCTTTTTTCAAAATACAAAATGATGAAAAATATAATATTAATGTATCTCTTAACATTCTTAAATAAGAATTTCTCTAAACTTTTCATATCTCTTCACTTAAAAAATTTAAACCCAATATTGAATCATAGTTTAAATCCTTCTTTGCAAATTATAAGAAACAATTTATTAAGGGTAGAGTACAATGTAAATCATTTCTATATATAATTAGTTGCAAAAAAAATTTTATATAGTAACTACAAAATATATTATTAATAAAACTTTTTTATTTTTTAATTAATTAATAAAAAAATTTTATAATATTATAAATAAAATTATTTATCTATTATAGTAAAATTTTGAACTATTATATTATTTTAAAAAAATATACTTGTATATATAATAAGGTTTGTCTAGGTCAATTAAAATTTGCCTATATAGTACAAAATTAGATAATTTGATTGGTTAATTTACATAAATCTATAAGTTAATTTTATTATATAGTTTTATAACCTAATGTTTAAAAACTCCTAACTCAATGAGTGTTTGCCTAATTTTAATAATGTTACTATTATTAAAATCAGAAAAACCTACTATATAACTATTATATAAAGAATAAAATTTATTTGCTTAATATATTTTTTCAAAAAATTAAATATAAAAAAAAGTAATAAATATTTACAACTAATTATATATAGAAATAATCAATGTTGTACTCTACCTTTAATATTAATGAAACTAAAACTTTCAACTATATTAAATATAAAATTGTTATCAAATTTGTAAAGTTATGTAAAAGTCTACTTCTATCTAACTTCAAAATTACCTTAATTGATTCTCTAAAAGAATGCTCTCTACTTTGTATCAAAGCTGCTATATTCTATATTCATACCTGCTTATATAGCAAGAATAAGTCTTGAACTGTTCTTCTTTCAGATACTGGGTACAATTTTAAAAACTTATCAACAGACTTCTTTGATAAATCATTTAAAAATTTTCTGCTCCTCTCTTTAATAAAAACACAACTAGGTGGATTAACACTAAACTTGACTTTACTATTTTCAATAAAGATCAAAAACACCAAGTTACTTTTCTCAATACTACATCTTTACCTTTGCTTCACAAACTTGCTGATAAAGCAGAAGCAAAATTCACCAAAAATACAATATTATAAAAAACTCAAACATCGTTATTTCTATTTTTACTCTTATTTTTATACTTTTCTCAGAGCAGCTGCAGAAAATAATAAAATTAATAATCTCAATGAACATTAAGCTATTACTAAAATCACAACCAAACCTGTTAACACAACTTTCTTGCTAGAATAATTACCTATTTTCATATTCTCAAACAACCAACTATTTTAATTTCAGAAATTCTTGAAATATATAAAATTTCAATTTACCTACAAGCTTAAAAACTACTTCAAGATAAATTTAAAATCAAATTTCATTTTTTTAAAAATTTAAAGATAATCTTTTCTTTAATTCAAAATTTTCTAAAACCAAAACCAAAACTGATAGAAGTTTATCTTATTCTGAAACCCTTAGCCAAGATACTTCTTTATCTACTTACCCTTACAATCCTTTTTAATTGAATCTTCTATAGAACCCATAAATGTAGTCATCATTTCTGAAATTATGATGTTCTTTATTGAACATGAACATTTTCAAAAGTGAATGATGTAAGTAGACAGATGGTTAAGTCTATTTACATAAAGAACTAAGTTAATGACAACTAGACTCAATATACAGAGCAGGCTATGGCACTCTTTGCAGTTGTGAGAGCCAAGCATATAGTAAGTAAATCTACAGAAGAATTTTTTACTTTTTTGAATTCTATTTTATCATCAAACATCAATAAAGCATTGCAAAAACCAATTTACAGAACATTATACAATTCAGATTTATGCTATAACTAATGGTTATCATATTTAAATCTACTTCTACTTCCACATCTACAAACACTCAATTCATTTTTAAAACATATCTATTAATACAACTTTACACAATATAATAATTTTAACTATGCACTAAAATTAGCAATCAAACTTGACTATAGTGAATGTTATATATACTTACCATATATGTCTCAACCTTTATCTAATTACTTCTTTTTACAATTATTAGATTATACCTATTATCCATCTATACCTATCTCTTCTAAATTCTTTTAATAAACAATAATATATTAGATATTAATTTAATTATAAAGAATAATAAATTAGATAACAATTTACTCTTAAATAGTAGGAGCTATCTTAGAAGGCCATGATGAAATCACTATAACTAAATAATACTATAACACAATATTTAATTTAATACTTGCTATAACAAATTTTTATTTTACAACCACATATTATTACTTCCTTATCCTCAAACTATTATTACTTTTTTATGACATATTCTCAGTTTTGGCTACTTATCTGATAACTTATATGGTTACACATTAACTATTGCAATTAAAAATGATTATAGTAAAGCTTATATTTACCTTTCATCAGAACCCAAACCCTTACCTAATCACTTCATCTTACCAGTTCAAGCTATTTGATACTATTCAAATATCCAACTAAAATCAAATATATTAACATTAGTCTTTTTTATATCAGTACCCTTAGACCATCTGTTCTTCTCTACCTCTTACCTATCTCAAAGACCAGAACCTTCAAACTATCATAGTTTACTTTCATCTTCTTCCAATAATTCAACACAAACAAACTTCAAACTACTTGACCTATTAATCTGTACACATAATGTACAAGGCTATAATGAAGATTTAAAATAACAGATTTGGAAAGACTTCTGTATCTCCAACAATTTCAAAATTATTAGTATTACAGAAACTAAAAATACTGCAAACAACCCCATAACCAAATTACAAAAATCTAAACATTTTACTTATCTCTGGTCCTGTACTAATAATCCAAAAGCTGGCACAGCTATTATGATTCATAAGTCCATTAAATGCCATATTTACAAAATCTTACTCTTTACAGGATATGCTATCACAGTAGACCTTTTCTTCAAACATAACTTCAAGTTTAGAATTATCTCAATTTATTTACTATGTAATAATTCTCAACTCAGACTATTAGTACAAAATACTATTATACAATAGATTCAACAAGCTATTACTCTAAATATACAACTTATTATTTTAAATAACTTTAATGCATCTAATTATCTTACCCAATTCTCTTCAATTAAATATAAACTACTTCACTTTCTTCAATATAATAATTTATATAACTTAGCTAGTTACACACAATCCTCTATACCTAATTGGCAAAGCAGTAGATATAGTAGTAGCATTGACTATATCTGGGTTAACCAACCTCTTCTCTGCTACCTTAACTCCTTTACTGTTGAAGATTCTGATACTAGTACTCAAAATAACTACAAAATTCTTATTTCTAACTGGTTTTTTCCTTATACATATTTAGGCAAACTTTGATACTTAACCAAAACTTGATGAAAAACATTTTTATATAAAAATATGAACAATAAACAATAGTAACTTTTTTCAGATCAAGTAACTTTAAACTTAACTACTAACCAAATACTACTCAATATGTAAATCTCAGAATCCTTAGAATTTACATAGCACAAAATTCAAAATAGTATTATTATTGCAGCCCTTTAATACATCCCTAACAAAAAATTTATAGTCAAAAATTTCCAACATATTTTCTCTACAAAAGCTTCAAAATTACATCACTATCTTAAAAAACTTGATAATATTATTCAACAAACTAAACATACATTTTAACACTCAACGCTTATTCTATTTCATCATAACAAACTTATTATCCATATTAATACATCTTGTAATCTTAATATCCCACTACTACTAGCAGAACATAACCTAGTAACAAATTAGTTGGTTTAGCCAAAAATGAATAAAAAACATTATACCATACTTGTAATATAGAAAACAATAAAGAAATTAAACAACAAATTGATAACAATATTACTAAAAAATGTAATAAACTACAATCAAATTCTACCTCTATAATTAATAGCATTCTCAACTGGCACAAAGATCCTGTCAATTTTGACAACATCAGAAAAAATAATGATCTTATTACTAATGCACCTAATATTAAACTTTATATCCAACAACACTTTGATTAATGGACATCATACTGACATATTAATCAACAATTATATAAATTAGACTAGCAAAATAAATACAATCCCAAACTAAACATAAATTCTAAATGATATAACAACATTCTTTCTAAATTTACTACTGATAAAGTCAATTTAACACTAGCTTAACTTTTAAACAATAAAGCTTGTAGCCTTTTAGGCATTAGCTATAAAATGCTCAAGCATGTAGGCTCATTATTTTTCTAAGCAATTACTGCTCTTTTTAATAGATATATCTTTACAAACCATATACCTAAACAATGGAAAGAGGACAAAATCTTTCCAATTTTCAAAAAACCAATATTTGATGATAATTTTACCAACACCAAACTCATTAGTCTTTTTGAGCATACTAAAACTATACACTAAACTGCTTACAAATTACTTAAACTATATCTTTACAAAATTTAAAATACTTTCATCTTACAATTACATTGTCTTTTCAGGCAATAGAACTGCCATCTCTATTCATATTCTCAACAATATTATTGAAGATGCATGTTGTAATTTCAAGGAACTTTGGCTTATATCCCAGAACATAAGCAAAGCTTATGACTTAGTCAACTTAAACTTATTTGAAAAGGCTCTTAATCATATCAATATGCCATCCAAACTGATTAATATACTTGTTAATCTACTTACAGATTATCAAAACAGAGTAATTACAAATTTTGGTCTTACTGATTTTTATTTAGTTAAAAATAGAATAGACCAAGGTGAAACTATTACTCTTCTCTTTTGGTGAATGCAACAAAATTCTAACTAAATATCTAATTGTAGCCAAATATAAATCTCAACTAGCTTATTCCATTCTAAACAGCATCATGCTTAATTCATTTCTATATAATGTATACAATATTTGGGACATTCAGCTCTAACATTATATATTTAACTTTATTTTATAAATTAATAACTTTCATTTACTAGGAATTTCTATATGCATCTAACTATAACAATTACAAATAATCTCTAGTCAACTATAAATATATTACAACATCTTCAACCTAATATCGATGAACCTAACAAATATACTTTAAACTTTAAAATTATCCAACTTATTATACATATTAACATGTTTATAACAACTAATAATAGTGTATTTTGGCCCAATACTATATAACACAATTTTTAACTACTAGAACTAATTGTGTTCTTCTATTCTTAATATACAATCTTTAAAAAACAACTTAGAAAACTTAACATCTTGTATCTTGAACAACTCTGCACTGCAGACACTACTTCTTACTTCAATGGAATTATCTTTCACCTTGCTTAGTATAGCTACTTAAAGGATGTAAGCCATTTTGGTTTATATACCTTAAAAATACTGTAACTTCTAACAACAGCTCTAGAATACTACTTTCATAATATCAACAAACTGAACACAATCCTTTTACCTACAACTTTCAACATATCTCTAAAAGACTTAAATCCTGATTACTAATATACAATAATGATGATATTATTATTGGCAAAATTTACAGATATTTTAAACATAATAATTAAATATCTATTACATACTAAAATATAAATATTAATACAGAACTCTTTACTTACTACCTCCTCTTATCAATTCAATACTCAGCTTATACAGGTTGCTATTTTAACTCCTATAGAGTTGCAAATTACTAATTTCTATACAATTTTTTAAAAAAGTTTCTTCTAATATACTCAACTTTAATGCAAACTATATTGATTTAATTCAGTTAACTGTGATTAAACATCTATTATCCTACCTTTTGCTTTCACTATCTATATTTCTGACTTTTTTATATTAGAAAATTTTAAGTAAAGAGAAGCTACATATATACTAAAACAATATTCTTTTACCAATATAGCACAAAATACATTTAACTTCTATACTGATGGCTCTGTAATTGACATCAGTACAGATTAATGTACAATGGGTATTAGATAGATACAAGTTAATGATTTCAACCAAATAATTTACCAATTCTTAGCTAAAATTCATTTCTGACCATCTTTTTATAAAGCTGAACTAATATAATTCTCTCAACTGTTTCAATCACTTCTTGCAACTCAACAATTAATATCTTTATCAATTCTCAGTCTATAATTACTAAATATTCTAAAATATATACTATTCTCTCAAATTCCAAGAAGCTTTTCAAATTCAGCTTATGACCTATATAGTATACTTTGCTTAATATCATCAAATCTTATAACCACCAGATTAACTTTCACAAAATACAAGTACATGCTAATAACACTCTTAATAATTTAGCAAACTTACTTGCAAAATAACATAATTCATCACCTATACTATATTTTAACTATACAAGCATCTACAATCTATATCATATAATTTTTTGGGATTAATATTTTATTGAACATTCAACTAGAAGCTTCATTAAAAATATCTGTAAAGTCTACATTCTAGCAATATAGTTCTCCCAAAAACATAATATAGAAACTCTGGTTTCTCAAATTGACTAGAAATCAACTTGGTTATTTTTCAACCATAACCAAAAACTAACTTATAATGTTACTATCTTTAAACTCAATTATCTTAAATTATTCAAAATTAAAATCTTATTAAATAAACTTTTTATCTACTTTTTTTTCACAAAACTTATCCATATACATTTTATAATACTAATTGCTTCAATTGTAATCTTGCCAACTTCCCAACCCATTAGCATATATGCTCAAATTTATAATTTATCTTTAATATTATTCAAACTAGCATATCTGAATACATTAATCATACAGATCTTAATTTATTTATTAATCAACAAGAAGAACTTATTCACAAAATCAGTAAACACTATGCCTTTTATCCTATATCTCTTCAAACAAATCAACACTATCTTGATATTACATTTAAAGAACTTATTTCTAAATCTTTAATTGATATTATACAAAACTTTAATATTTTATATAAACTAGTCTCACAAACAATTATTGCTATTCTGCTTAAAGTTAATGAATTTTCTTACAAACAAATATGAAAACCATATTGTATAAGCTTTACTAAATTGGAAACAATAATAAGAACTTAAACCATCCTATGTTAGACCCTCATCTCAATTAAATCAAAGCAACAAAAGAAACTCTAATTACAAAATTTATACATATTCTTGTCTATGTGACTATTTAATCAATTACACTCTAATTCTAATACTTGTTTACCTATTGGCTATGCTATTTGTAAAATCGATGTCTGAACTATTCTTTGAATCAAATACAATATTTTTTATAACCATATTCTAAACTTACAAATTTAGGTAAGTTTTGATCACTCTAGTAGGTTTAGGTTACAGATAAATATGTCTAAGTTTTTATTCTTGAATGTAATTTTTCTTTTATTTGTACTTAGAGTAGCTATATAACTAGCAGTTCAATGGTTTAACCCTGACTGCAAGTGTTGGTTTTAGTCATAGCATTTATATAGAAAATTACTTTTTATACATAACAACTCCATGTAGCTACTAACTTTTAAACTACTAATAAAGATACAAGCAAGGCCTCATCTTAATACTAAAAAAAATAAAATAAAATAAAATACAAAAAAATAAATATACTTCTAATTGTTTATTTTCCAATTAAAATTATTTTTTTAACAATTTTTTTAATATATTTAGTATTTAAACTAAAAAAATATTTTAAAAAATAAAATTATTAAAAACTTAAAAATACTTTTATATAATTATAAAACTTATATGAAGAATTTTATATAATTTTTATTAATTTTATTTTTTAAAATAGTTAATATTTATTTTTTAAAAAATTGATTATTTATATTACAGATTAAAAATAATATATTTAATAAATAAATATGTTATATATATATTTTAAGTAACTAAAGTATTATTAAATATTGCATTAAGATTAACTAATATTTAATAAGTTAAAATTTTTCTAAGTAAGTTTGCTTTTATATTATAAGTAAATAAAAATAGTTCAATTTAAATCACAGATAAACTAGTCTAAACTTCTATTTTTGTATATAATTTTTATTTTGTTGTATATAATCTTAGTTTATTTCAACACATTTTGTGCTAAAATTTACAATTAAGATTATTAATAAAGATATAAGCAAGGCCTCACCTTAATATCTGCTTACATGAATAATTACTGTTTTTATTCCCAAATTCTTATTATACTTCTACACTATTTTTTCAAATTAAAGTTATACATTTCATAAAGTTTAGCTTTACTACAATCATAAATTTTTTTTCTTTCATTTTTTTAGCCAACAATTTAACTTTTCGTAACTTTATTAGTATAACGTTAAAAAAAAGCAAAAAAAGATATATACTCAAAAAGAAATATAAAGACTCCGGATCAGACCGAATCTTAATAGCAAGAAAGATAGTATAGAAGTATAAATAAGAACCGGAGAATAAAAATAAAAGTTATGTTACATGGATGCCAGATGATAGATAAGTTATTATTCTGAACAGTTGAATATAAAGCGAAATTTTACAGTAAAATATAATCGGCGCTTACGCGGCCGATTATACTTATTGCAAAATTCCGCTTATACTCAACTGCCCAGGATATAACTATTACATATATATTTACTTGACTGTAATTGATACCCGACTGAGGTTGCAACTTCAGCTGACTAATTTAAATCACTATTATTAATTTCGGTTCATGTTCAAAGATAACTACTCACTTAAGGGGATAAGGAGAGTTTTTTTATAAAATAATTTTTGTAACTGACTTTAATTATTTTTCGTTCCAATTCTAAGGGGTGGCCAGTCAGAATAACAAGCTTGTTTGGAAAATATGTATTATTTGATGGATTATCAAACAACAGTCATAATTTTAGTCATATTGAAGAAGGTACGTACGTATGTACGAGGCTGTAGGGATGACGGTCACAAAAGGAATTGTTCTATATTGCACACGCATAAATATGGGATAACAGAAGAAGGACTTTTCAGCTGAGAAATATTGTTTTTTTTTCGGCTCACCCCTCAGAAAGACCTGTCAAGATATGTTGTTATGATAGATAAATTATCTGCAATATATAATAAACATTCTTATGTACATTAAATTCATAGTAAGTATTTGCATGAACACATCGGGATGAATAATGTAACATAATCAAAGGAACGGTTAAGCCCATTTGAATAAAACCTTCTTTAATATTCCCTATAAAATAAATAAATGTAATCCGTATTACATTATGAATTTTGACTACTTACTATATAGTATGTAATATTTATATGAAATATCATACAGATGAAACCGATTCATGCAGAAATGCGCACGCATGAACCATATTTGCTCACTTTTAATTCTAACTTTAAACATAAAATTTTAATATAATATATAATTAAATTCAACCAATTTTGGATTCATCAAAATTAAACATAATTTAGATAATCATGATAATGTAAATAATTTATATTAAAATAAACTTTAATAAATTAAAGGATATTTATGGATGCTGATTGATATGAAAATAGGAAAACTGTACATACGGAAACAATTTCTACTTTTAATGTTAAAAACGAATGTTCTCAGCAGAAATCTTCCCATATAATAACTCTTATCTAATAACTCCCATATAATAACTCCCATATAATAACTCCCATACAATAAATTCCCGAAACACGAAACACAAATAAAAGTGAGATTTTTGCTAAAATGATAATTTGAACACAGTGCGCAATATTTAATTTGTTCCTTGTTATGTTACACATTACAGTGTTACTCCGAAATTAGTTGTTTAACATATGTATAAATTAAGGAATTGGGGGCTTATAACAATAAACATTACCATTTTTGTTTTTTTGCATTTCTAGATTCTGACGTTTTCCAAAGGACAAATTGATTGTAAATAAACCTCCATTCTACTTCTATCTCTAGATTCACCGGCCAATTTTGACAATTTAACTGCATTTATGATCGGAATTCCCTCCTCTACATTGTATAACGGCAGATTCCGAAAATGGCAAAAATAATAGTAAATTTCCTACGTTCTTTCACTGGTTGATATGAGGATCACGAATTAACGCATATATGAAAATTTAAGACTTTTTTCATTAGGAGCTATGAGGAAAATATTTTTATTGGCATACAAATTAAAGAAATTTAAGTTTAAAATTATTCTATAACTTAGTGACATAACTTGATTAAGTATTTTGAAATAGAAGTAAAAAAAAATATATGTAGAAAAATTTTTCGTATTTTTATGAATTATATTTATTAGAAGTACAACTTGTTTATAATATATATATATAGACATAATTTTTAATACTAACTACAATATTAAATAACTACTAGAGTAATATTATGAAACGAATAGAACCAATTCAAAGCCTATATATATATAGATATATTTATATATATACATATCTTATATACATATTTTGCACTAAAATTACTTATGTGATATATCTCCAATTAGGATGACTATCACACAATATCTCATCAAATCTCGGTTCATTTTCCACCAATTTCATGGCTATTTCTCTAAGTTTCTTTGTATTTTTCTTTAAATCATTATCAATTTTATAATCTTTAGCAGTTAAAATAGCCAAATCACGTTTCTTATTTAAGTTTTCCAAATAAAATTTCAATCCAAAAGTTAAAATAGTTTGTAAAATTACCGAGGCCAAACATATAAGATTTCCTTTAATAAATAGAGGTGCTTCGTCAGCTGGGTAAATTAAAATTCCAACAAATCCTCCAGCATTAGAAAAGGTTAATATTGTTCCAATAGATATGTTGCGCTTATATTGACCGACTTATTAAAATTTTTTAAAAAAAATGTAGTAGATATTAGTAGAAATTACAAATATTAATATTAGAAAATATTATATTAAATATTTATATTAAATATATATATTAAATATTAAACATATATATTAAATATTAAACATATATATTAAATATTAAACATATATTAACACATATATATATATATACTAACCAATATTACAGGTGAACCAACTAAATACTATTGGTAATACAGAGTATGCGCCACATGACAAAAGAACCAGGAAGAAATATTTTAAGGTATATAATTGAGAGTTTGTAGCCATAATTCCTACTAACCCAATGATAGATAAAGAATATGAAGCCACCAAGTTCCAAGTTCTTGTTTGATACCTATCAGATGCCCAAGAATTAAAGGTCATCCAGACAGTTGAAACAAGAAGTGGTGGTACGACCATTAATTGAGCAGTTACATTACTAAAACCAAGTTGTTTAACTAAGGTTGGAAGGAAGAAATTAAGAGCGTTGAATGGGATCGAACCAAGGAATAACAAAATTAGGTAAACATAGATTGTAATGTCCTTGAACGCAAGCTTTATCTGAGCTTTTGTGGTTTTTCTATCTATAGGGGCAGGACCACCTTCTGGTCTTAGACGATCAAGAGCAAATTTACGTTCCTCAGGTGTTAAGAAACGGGCGTCACCAGGACCACTAGTCATGTATAAAGCAACAACTATAGCCATAATGATAGTTGGAATGCTTTCAATTATAAATAACCATTGAAACCCTTTTAATGAAGCCTCATCTATGTTGACTATGAAAAATGACTAATAATTATTAATAATTATTAACAATTATTAACAATTATTAATAGAGAATGATTATTTTGTTAATAAAGAATTTAAATTAGTTATTATATTATTTAATGTTTGTTAATTGTAACAGAACTTTAAGAAAACTACTTACAGCAATCCCACCGAGTGCGCCAGAGATGGTAATTAAAGCCATAAAGATAGAATATCTTAAGGTTAGTTCTTTTCTTGCATAAAAAAACCCGACATATTCAATTACAGACGGAGGAAAACCAGCCTCAGCCATTCCTATATTAATAAATTTATTAAAATGAAAAATATTATTTAACATGACCTAAAACATTAATCCTCTGACTAATTATAAATACTAACCTAAGAAGAATCTAGTTATGCCTAATTGAAGCGCACTTTTGCATGCAGCTTGACTCATAGAAGCAGCCGCCCAACAAAGCATTATTATAGGCATCCAAACTTGGAACCCCAAAACTTTAGTTACAAAATTCGAAGGAATTTCAAATGCCATATAAGAAGCAAAATATATTGCTATTGCGAGATTATATTCTGATGGAGTGGAATTCAAGTATTTGTAATCAAATCCTGCAATAGTAGCATTTCCTACGTTGGAGCGATCAATGATGCCCAATAAATATATCGTGGTCAATATAGCTAATTAAAATAATTTAAAAAATATATATATATATTTTATAAGAGTTAATTCAGAATACAATTCATAATATTACATTGAACAAGAGAGTTAATTATATAAATACATACGTAGCATGTAAAAATCACATTTCCTAACAACCCTTCGTTCTAAAACTTTATCATGAGTTATAGTTGCTTGTTCAGTTGAATCATTTTCATGTTGATTTGTTTTCCTTAGTTCATTTAAATCATTTTCACGGTTCTCTTCTGGCATTTTTGTTCGTAAAGTTTTTATGCCTTTAAATAATTAAAGTTATTGTTTTAAATAATATTATATTATTTGTATGTAAATTATACGCATATTATTAAAGAAAGCAAAACTTTCTGTAATGTGTTTTCCTGTTTGCCGTAGAGTATTTATTATAAATAAATCTTAATTATCGCCGTTATTAATTTTGGTGGTTTTTTTTTTTGGAACAGTTTCACATTGCATATCGATAACGCACAAAACAAACAATCGAAATGAATAACTATATATATAAATCATTAATTTAACAAGTCTCGATCATAAATCTTAATTCTAAAGGACCTATAAAAATTGATTATTAAATCATATAAAAATTTAATTTAGGTTGTTTAACATAAAATGTTATGTAACGTAAAACAAAATTACAAACAATTTATGTTGTATCAATAAATTTAGTATAAATTTAGTCTGATATCATAATGATAACATAATAGTGCATTATAAAAATTTAAAACTATAATAGTATATTAATATGTATTCATTTTCACATAACCGGGATCGTTTGACAGTGAATTGACCAAGCTATTATATTTTGTTATTTCTGCAATGTCTCCAAAATGGTTATTCATTAAAAATTAATGGCGTTGTGTACAAATTTAAGGGAGTAGAACCGAAATTCATTGCCAAGTGTCGTGGAATACTATGTACAATACGTTCGTACGTACTTACGAACGTATGTATATAACAATTCGAAAGTTTAGTGTGCAAATTCACGCATACACATATGTACACACGTATATGCGCATGCAGATTTTGTATGCATGTATGCATACATGTTTAAACCCTAACAAACTCTATTTGAAAATTCTATCATCGCATTTAAACCTATTATACTGTTATATGTACGTATTATCTAAAGATGCCATTCTTAATACGCAACGGCTTATTTCTATATGCATAGAATAGTTGCTCTTAAGTACAGATTATTATTCTTTGGTATATGATCTCTATGAAAAAGGTTCTAGACCATTTATTTAAGTAGATGATTCAAGAAAAATTTTTTCAATATATCACTAGTTAATGCATTATTTCTATATAGGGAGATTAATATTCAATCGTTGTTACCTATAAGATGTACCAATTAAACGCATACGTGGATCTATTTATTGATTGATTTTTCCTGTTATTGATACGTACATATATTTAGAAAACAATCTACGTATACGTATTGAGTTACGCAATACATTAACGTTTAGGATCACTCAAATAGGTTGATAATCCGCCAAAAAAAAATGAATGATCATTCGATTTATTGGTTAGTTATAATCCACGTTCTGATTGGTGCACCATACGTGTTGATCATATGCTTTTTGTGTCATTGAGTAACCTGGATACATACTTGAAATTCAAATATTTTGTAACAAACTTTGTAATTTTATACGTAAGAGTAAAATGAGTAAAATCCAATATAAAATATAACAAGAATTATCCTAGATTTTATGTTATAATGATAATGATGTAATGAATGTAACTTTTATTATTTTATTCTTACTTTGTTAATTTATATAATATTCTTGGTTGCTTCTTCGTTAAATTTGAACTTTATTTTGAAATTCATGTTATACTATTTCAGAAAGTTTGGTATGAATTACATAATATAATCAATTTAGCAATTACGTATTATTTCTCAATACATAAATTGTACCATGTTTAATTTCGCGGGGAATCAGTTGTATGTTCATGACTTGTGTGCAATACATTATATAGTAAAATAATGGAATCCACTAAAGAAAAGTATTTTAATTGGTTACCAATTAATAAATAACTAATTATAGAGTAGTATAATATAATTTAGTTTGTACGTACACATGTATGTGCATACCTAAACACATATGTATATTCATATGTAGGTACGCTTATTTTAGACAGATTACTGTAGAACTTATACAATCTAGGATTGAAGATTGTAAATATAACTTTTAATCATAATTTATGGTATAAACCCGATGGTAATTAATTTTTTTTCTTTAAAGAGTAAGATTGGCTTTGATTTTTATTCTTTTATTCGATAATAAAGATTGATTAACTTGAAATTTGATCTTCAGGGGCATGCAATGTGAAACTTTAAAAAAAATTCCTGTCAACCTCGAAAAATTACTAAAATAAAAAATTGTTTTTATGTTCCGGAAGAAGTTTAATAGGGTGATTCAGAATCAAGGACTTGGTCTCCAATTTCAGATAAAATAAGTGACGTATTTATTTTAAAATACGTGTTTCATAAACCTTGTTTTTTTTTAAACGTATAACTTATTACATAATTGTTTACCGGTAAATATCTATCAAAAAAAACCCAATTTTAATTCCCTGAGTTGGGATTTTAAAAATAATAGGATCTTTTAAACTCCTACTTATTTTCGAAATAGTAATATGTCTCAATTTAGTATATATTATAATAGCATGTCTAATTTCTTATCTATTTTCAAAACTTGTAAAAATCCCTTCTTATATTAAAATAAGTACTTTTTTGTAAATCAATTATATTAAAAATACAAAAAAAATTAAAAATTATAAAAAAAATTATAAAATTTTAATAAACAATTATTCTGAGAAGAATAAAATATTTATTTTTATAAAACTTTTTAATACATGTTATAATAGATAATAAATAAAATACGCATAGGCATTATTTTTTAGATATTTTGTATTTTGATAGATACTTTAATATCTTAATGTTTCACTATAATAATCTTTGTTATATAATATAATAAAAAATATCAATTATAAAATACATAAATTGGATCTTTTTTAAAATGGTCCAGTGTACTATGTACTATGTAAATCAAATTGAAGTATTGACATTGACACAATCGTAAAGAATTACTATATCAATACTAAACATGTTACTAACACTCCTACATATATAGTAGGCAGTAGAATTAATTTGGCTAATCAATCCGGCAACGGTACGTGCCGTATTATTGTCGTAATGCAATAATGCCAATATCGAAGCAATTCTTGAATGTGTGCCAGGTTTGTGGCGCAGATTTCCAGATCTACAAATCAAATTTCAAGATCAGGCGTAACGTAAAGATTAACCCTAGTTGCCACAACGAAATTGTCCCGGCAGATTACGATTAGACCGGCCACCCAAAAAAGGTTCGAAAATCATGAGATATTTCAATTAATCATGATTAGTTCATGATAATAATATTCATTAAAATATTAACATAATTGATTTAGCAAGTGTTTTTTTTTCTTCAATTCTTTAAAGTGAAAAGCGATCATTAAAAGCATAAAGAAATGCAATTGAACCAGGATCTTGTAGATCTTATTTTTAATGCACTTCCGGAATATTATATAACTCTGATTGTTTATTTGAATCCAGGACGCAGTAACAAAAATTTATTGAAAACAAATAGTAACAAATGGTTCGATAGTATTAATAAAAACTTTGTGTTATTGCATAAATTGGAGGATTATAATCATTTTATAAGGTAATGGAATTTTCCAAATACTTAGAAAAACTGTAATCATAATACTTTCTGGCTATAATATATATTACGTTTATTGAGTTATTTGGAATAAAAAAATGATTAGTTTATTATTTATCGTTATTATTTGTTAGTTATGAATCTTTAGTATGTGTCACGTGTAGTGATGTGCCGCGCGTATAGTACTGTACGCAAAAAATTTTTTAGAATATTCTAGAACAAATTATAAAACCATTCATATCTCAAAAGTT
>CAJVQA010002488.1:0-21823 GCA_910591915.1 Cetraspora pellucida | reverse complement strand
TAGTTTAGAAATCTTTAATGTAATTACTTTTATTACTTAATAAAGTTTCTACTTTGGCATAACAAAAAAAAAAAAAATTTATAACAAATATACTATGATTATTAAGTAGTTAGAAATTTATGCAAATTAAATTATTTTATTAAATAATTAAAATTTTTAGCAAATGTTAAAATATTTCAAAATAATTCAAAAAATTTTAAATTATTCTAAATGAATAAACATTTAATTACATTAGTCAAAAATTTATTTAAAATTAATATTTTTATATTAATAAATACTAAATATTAATTATATTATTAATTTAATTTAAAACTATTTAAATTATACAAAATATACTAAAATTTTTTATTTAATAACAATTTGTTAAATAATTGATTTAGTAAAATTTATCAAATAACTTACAAATTTTTAAATATCAGATTTGCTTACATTTTAAGTTTTAAATATTAAAATATTTTAAATTATATAAATATATTGTTATAGAGTAGAAGCCTTCTTAATTTTATACTACAACAATGACACAGCATAGAAAATCTCTTATAGGTATATGTAGTGTTTAAGAGAGAAGTATAGCTTCTGTTAAATGTTGTCAAGAAACTATACCCATCTCTAAGGCAGTTTAATAATTATTAAATAGTAGTTTATAGTTAAAGTTATTTATTAAATAATTGCAAAAAGGATTATTCTTGGCTGTCTGTCTTAAAGAATTCAAGACATAATTTACAAGATAAAGAAGAAGAGAAATTGTCTGTTTCTTGGAAACTTAACTGTTAACTAAACTACTTTTTCACTTAGGAGAATTTAGAAAGTTTATATATCTGTAAACTAAGTGACTAAGGGACTAAGTGACTAGTATCACTAAGAGACTAAGCAACCAGTTTCACTAAGTGATTAAGTGACCAGTTTCACTAAGAAACTAAGTAACCAGTTTTATTAAAAGACTAAATGACCAGTTTTACTAAAAAACTAAGTGATCAGTATCACAAGCTTAAGGCATTAAAATGTTTAAAGCATTAAAATAACTATAACTAATAAATACTACAATATTAAAAATACATAATATACTAAGATATTAATATAATAATAGTAATATAATAATAATAAAAATCTATCTTATAATATTTCTGTCCTTTTAAAGAAATTTGTTTCACAAATTTTAATTATTATAGAAAGTTAAAAATAATTTTTGTTCTTATTATTTGTAATTATATAATTTACAAATTATTGTTATTTCTAATTTGTTAAATCAATTTTTAATTAATTTCCAAATTTGTTAAACCAACTTCTAATTTGTTTCTAAATTTGTTTTATTGAAAAAAAAAATTGATCATTGTTCATAAGAAAGAAAAGAAAATTTTATATGTCTTTCTTCTTCTTTTTTCTTTTTTTTAAAAAAAAATTAACAACAATAACAACAATAATAATAATCAAAATAATAATAATACCAAGATACAACCTTTCAGGAAATGTTCATTGAGCTCATCATAGTGGCAATAAAGCCTTATATAAGGCTTTGGGAGTTGTTTAAGATGAGAATGTACAGTATATATTCAAAAAAAAATTCTTTTTTTTTTTTTATAATAAACTAATTAAAATTTTTTATAGTTTGCTTCATTTGGTGGTCTTTCAAAAAAAAAAAAATTCAAGAATTAGAAAAGAAGTTAGAAGAGTGTAGATCAAATACAGTATTAAGGACATAGAATAGGTGGATGTTAAAGCAGAGATATATGAGATTGTTGGAGGAAAGAAATAGGTTAAGGGTTAGGTTGGAGAAGAGTTGAAAAGATTACAAGAAGAAAAAGAAGAGAGGATAATGATAATAGTAAAAATAGGTTGTCAGATATTAGATTTTAAATTTTTTTTATTTTTTTTTTGTTTATTAGTTTCTCATTTTTGTTTTAATAAAATATAAAATTTTTAAAATTTAAATAATAAAATATAATATTATAATATTAAAAAAATATTTATAATAGTTCAAAGAAAAATAAAATAAAGAATTTCCAGTATTTCAGCTAAGAGCCTTACAAGGCTTGGATCCTTAGCAGAAAGCTTACCCTAGCCAGTCTTGAATATACAACCTGTACTATCTGGTAATACAAGATAGACTGTTAATTAATACTGGAATAATTACTAAATTTCAATTTTGTATTCTTTTTGAGAATCATTAAAATAATTTAATTGTCTAATAAAAATTTAAAATTTTATATGATTTGTATAATAAAGTATTTTAAATGTAAAAAAAAATAAAAGGTTTGGTTCTATTAATAAAGAAAATAAATAAAAAAATAAATAAATATTTAAGAAATTTAAATTCAATAACCTTTTAGACACTATAAGGTACAAAATAGAACTAGCTTTTAACTAAATTCTACTGTCCAATATGTATAGATCGGGTATAACAAATGTTTACTCTATACAAAGATTATTAGATTATTAGACTTAGAGATATTCATAGAGTATAACCAGAAAAAAAAAAGCCTTAATAATCAGACTGTTAACAGCTATATATAGCTTTTAAATTTCAATAATATAAAGCTAGTACTTGCCAGAGCACTATTCACAAATACAGTAATCACTTTATATTATTTTTCAAGAAAGAGAAGACTATAACTAATAAAAGGATATAATAAGATAATTGTTATATATATATACAATATTTAAAAGTAATTTTTTTTAGTATCTAAAATCATTATAAAACCTAAAAAAAATAAGAACTTTAAAGATTAGATAGTCTGATTCAATTAGAAAAATTTTTAAAATTTTTCTGTTTATGTGGCACAGTAAAAGAAAATTGGTTTTAAAAATATATTTTTAGAAAAGATAGTTTTGCAGCCTTTTTATACTATGTATTCATGTCTTGAGTCATTAAGTAAAGTTGTAAAGAAGATCCTTTTGGTTCTAATAATTATTAAATTTCCAATTTTGGCCTAGTAAATATTATTTTATCATGATTTTAAAAAATGCTAAATATGTTTTTTCTCTTTTTAGAACTTCTTTGAAGATTATTTTTATAAATATTAAAAAATGCTATCATGACTTCAGAGCTGATTTGTGGATTAGGTAAACATTTTCTCACTAAGATATAGTAATAAGAAATATAGAGTAGGTTTTGTGAATAAAATGACATATAAATCATCTTTCTATGATCAAAACTCATAGAGATATTGACAAAAAATAAAAAGCATTTAAAAATTGTTTTTGTATTTTCTTTTTTTATATTCATTTTAATATTTTTGTTCTAGGTTCTTATTTTCTATTAATAATTTTTATTAATAAATTAATTTTTCTTGTTTAGAATATTAAGATATAACTTGTTTTATTTTAGGTTAGATTCTTATGCCTACACTTTGGCTTTTGGAATATCTTTCAATTATTTCAAAATAATGTTTATAATTTCTTACACCTATACCTTGATTTGTGAGAAATTATGATCTATACATCCAAGACTTTGCTAGGATTACTCAATATACATCTGGGTCTATACCAGAATAACTATTTCAATATATCTGGATCTCTGTCAGAATAACTATTTCAATATATTTAGGTCTTTTGCTAGGATAACTATTCTAATATATCTAGGTTTTTGTCAAAATAACTATTCTAAATTGTCTATATTTTTTCTTAAGATAACTAAATTTAATTTTATATTTTTATTAATGTATATATGGTTGAACCTTTCAAGCATTAATGTCCAAGAGTACTTGATAAAATCTTCCTAGTTTGAATAATAAAATTAAATCTTTTGGGATTATTTTTATAAAAATAGAAATATACTATCAGTCATTTTTGCTCAGAAATAACAAACTGTTTGAAAATGTTCTTTGTTGAAAGAGAGAAATATAGGAACTATCTACATCTAAGTCTTATTCTAACTAAACCAAATAATAAAATTTAAATAAAATTTATTTTTATAAAATAATCTTATAATCAAATATACTAATAGTTATAAGAATATTCTTATCAATATGTCATTATCTTTTCTATAAAATGGTCAAGTAATCATTTCTTTTGGTATCTCTAACCAGTATAGAACTAAAAAGAAATAAGATATCTAAAGTCATATAGTATCATAAGATTTGAAAAAAAATTTCCAAAGTTTTCATTTATATGGCACAGTAAAGGAAAATTATTCTAAAAATATATTTTTACAAAAATGTTCTGAATATAATGTTGATAATAAGTAGTCATATTTTAGGTTTTTAATTAAAATTGTATAACAAACTTCTATAATTCTAACAGTAATTGAAATGTTAAAATTGGTCTAGTAATTAACATTCTATGATGATTTAAAGAAATTCCAAATCTTTTGTTTATCTTTTTTCTAAGTTTAAAGAAGAATTTTATAGGTGTAAAAAATTGTTATCACTATTTTGAAAACAGTTTATGAGTCAGAGAAGCACTTTCATATTATAATATAGTATAATAAAATTTGTAGAATAGGCTTCTATAAATATACTGATATGTGTGTTATATTTCTGTAGAATTAAAACTCATTGGGATATTAAAGAAAAACAAAATGTATTCAAAATCATTATTGTAAAATTTTTTTCTTTTTTTTTTTCTTTTTTTCTAAATATTTGTACTAAGTTAATAGATCTTAATACTTAGATAAAAAATGTAAAAGAAGTTTTTACAAATTTAAAAAAAGTGAGTTCATCTAAAACAGACAGATAAATAGGAAGATATTAAGGGTCAAAGTTTGTGTACTAATATTCAGAAAAAAGAAAATTTCAAAGAAATTGTTTGTAACAAGAAAAGACTTAAAACTTTAATGATTTATAAAAGATTAGAAAAGCATTTTGTTATTAAGTAATCTATATATTAAAATGTAAAGAAAATGTTTAAAAATCTAAAAAAGGTGAGATTTTGAAGATAGGATAAATTTATAGAAATATTAAAGAAAAATGATAATTAACTAATTTTTCATTTTTTTATCAGGAAAGGTTTGTTATATTCATCCAAAAATTTTTGTATTTCTAACAGAAGATATTAAATGTTATAGAATAGAAGTCTTCTTAATTCCATATTACAATAATAACACAGTATAGAGAATCCCTTACTGGTATATATAGTATTCAAAAAGGAAGTATAACTTTTGTTAGATATTGTCAAGAAACTATATTCATCTCTGAGGCAGTTTAATAATTATTATATAGTATTGGTCATCTCATTAAGTATGATATACCAACTTGATACATTTGAATTAAAATGTAATTATACAAAATTTTACATATTAACTTGTAATTAAATAAATATATTAAATATTTGAAGATATATAAAATATATTTATAAAAAAAATTAAATTAATTTTTGATTATATATTGCTTAAAAAAAACACAAAGTTGGTTAATTTGTTAAAAAAAATTTTAAAAATTAAATTTTTTTGATATATTTCTAAATTAACCAATAATAATTATATATTTTTTGTGCTACTATATAAGTATCTTAGTATAACCTTTATGCATAAACCTGTAAAATTTCAACTATGATTATTATTTAAAAAAAAGTTATAATAAAAAGAAAATTATCTATTTTTTTATTTTTTATTTTTTTTGAACTTTGGTGACAATACTAGTTGGTTTATTAGCTTTAATTTAATATAGTACAAATTTATAGTTACATTTTTAGGATTGATTATTACTAGTACTATATACTATCTAATTTTATACTACTGACTTCATCTAGTTACCCATATGGCACCTAAGTGCATGTTCACTACATGTCTGTATACAGTTATCTTAACAACTACTTGTGGTAGAGCATACCATTAAACTACTACACAGACAAGAATACCTATCAAACTTAATACAGTATTTCAAATACCAGGGGTGCTGTTTTCTGTAAATTGTACCTATATGTCCCACTCATATGTTTTATCTGATCTTGTTTCTTCTATCTCTTAATCTAACTATATCTAGTATTATCTTGTTCTCTATATTTCTTACCTTTTTGTCACTGTATCACTTCCAAATTGGTCCTTCTTGGGTATGTTTGATCCTTATGATCTTTCTATCTTGGTATGCCTGTTATTGATTCCCCTTAGATGTTCTGAAAATTACCTATTTAAATTAGTATATTATATAAAAAATTAGTAATTTTATATAGTAAAATTAATAATATTTATATTAGTGCTATTACTCAGGTCAAAAAAAAGTAACTTGGATCAAAAGAGTTCAGGTCAGATATTGACCCGGGTTGTGACCCGGATCAAATGTGTTATAATTTTTTTATATTCTACAGTACTTAATGTTCATCCGTAAACATTTTGTTGATATTTTTATGATGATGTAATACCATGGAGATATCAAAAAATATTACACGGTATGACATCATCAGTAAAAATTTTATTCAGAAATGTTACGGGCATAATGACTGTTGAATATATCAGATATTATACGTGCACCGTGAACATCATATGTTACTATGACTTCGCTGTGCTAATCTATGATATTCACAACAGCCCATATAATATCTATTACGAATATAATGAAGCTTTAAACTAGTATTAATAACATTTTTTTAAAGTTAGTTAATGTAACAAACTTTATAACAATAAAAATGTTTCAAATTGGTACGTAACCGTGAGAAATCATACAACAATTGAATTTGTACAATTAGTAATTACTACTAGATAAATTGCGAAGTTCATTCTAAGCACATGAGCATCTATAGTGAACAAAATTGGTACGTAATCATGAGAAAATTGTAAAGATCATATAACAATTAGTAATTATTACTAGATAAATTGCAAAGTTCATTTTAAGCATACGAGTGTCTATAATAAACAAAAATCAAGAAATATGTATTTCCAAGTCTTGTTATTAGAATTCTATCATAGAAACTTTATCCACAAATGTAAATATTAAAGGTTTTTTTTTAATTTGTTAAAAATCGAATGTTACTATAAATTATTTTTAAGATCTTACGATAGCTGCAATAAAAATCATCTTATAAAGTATATACTGTATGTTTTGGAATAGTCATCTTGAAAATTTTCCTACTAAAAAAAAAATTCATTATTTTATATGTTAAAATAATAATTGATTTAAACTGTAAGACAGATAAACAAGACATTTGCTAATATAATGAACAATGATTAGTATAGTGATAATATGATAGAAGTTAATGATATTAGCTTGGAAATGTCAGGATATGATAGTGCAGATAACAATGAAGCCTTCCCACAACCTTCTACTAGCAATCGACCATTAACCAAAAACTTGCAACAAAAAAAAAGAGCTGAAAGGCCAGGAGGCAGTTCGGTTAAACCATTTTATACAATAATGGTAATTAACAATATAGAAATGTGGGTTTGTTGTCATAAAACTTGTACTTCCCAAATAAAATATCTAAAAGATAGTTCTACCTCAAATTTGTGGAGGCATTTAAGAAGTAAGCATCATATTTCCAGAACTATGATTGAAAGTGGTCAGATAAAAATTGTATCAAATGAGAATGGCAGGTGTAAATTTCATATAATGGTGGAATCTTCACAAATGACAATAACACAAGCATTTAACAAACAGACTAAATATGTATTCAATAACCCAAAACAAAAAAAGCTTAATCGTAATATCACTGCTTTTATCATTAATGATCTTTAGCCATTTTCGATTCTTCAATCACTATTATTTAAGAGAATAATTGAAGAACTTGATGAACGAGCAAATATACTTAGTAAAGATTATTTAAATGAATCTCTTATCAATGCTGAAAATAAAATTTTGCGAAATCTTCATGAATATGCATTTGATGATACTAAAATCCATTATACTTTATTCACTACTGATATGTGGACATCAAATAATGGTGACCTATATATAGGACTTACAATCCATTGGATCAATGATGAATTTTAAATAAAAGAAATGATCGGTAGTATTTCATGTCTTCCTTATTCACATACTGCAGATCATCTTTTAAACAAAATAGTTGAAATTTTAGATTATCTGCAGCTTAGAGATAAAACTGTTTGTAGTACAGTTGACAATGGGTCGAATATTAAATTATGTATAGAAAAGTTAGAGTGTAAGTATAATATATTAAAAGTTTTTTGTTTTGGTCACACTTTACAACTCGCTATAAATGATGCACTAAAAGAGTGCTCTAGTATTACAAATCTAATAAAAAAATGCAAAGATGTTGTATTACATTTTAGTGAAAGCCTGAAGCAAAAACAATTTCTTTTAACAGCTCAAATAGAAATAGAGGATTGGGATAGGTTTCTTTATATAGTCTGTGATGTCTCAACAAGATGGAACTCACATTCTACTTGTTAAAATGCTTAACTATTCTTAAACCAGCATTATATAAATATAAATTGCTTTTGGCTGAGGCTGGTGAGAATAATTCACTACGAAGTTATAAAGAAAAAGAGCTATCTTCTGATGATTGGGATAAAATAGTTGATCTAGTTAAGTTACTGCACCCTTATGAAGTTGTTTCAAAACTTCTATCAGGCTCAAAATATCCGACACTTTCACAGGCATGGTTTGCTATTAATTATATAAAAACAAAAATTGATCGCACAATAATATATAATGATAACATTCAAAATTTTGGAAAAAATCTTTATAAGTCAATTTAGGCACAGTTTTCAGAACCAGCAAAACCAATCTGACTTACTATTTTTTTTGATCCACAAACTAAAAATATGGAAATATTTACAGAGTATGAAAAACAAATGATCATTTCAGAAGCACGTGCTGAATATGATTATCTAAAAAATTGGATAATACATTAGAAATAGAAGATCAAATGTTTGGTGATAAGATGGATAGTGAAGAAGATATTTTTTCTAATTGACTTCTATTTCATCCCAAGAGCAATCTAATCAAAATATTATAACTGATAATGAATTTAATTCATATTTGTTGTTGCCAAACGGATGTACTCCAATGGTGGGCATCAGGAAAAGCAGAATACCCAATACTTGCACAACTTGCTCGCAAGTATTTATCCATCCCTGCAACATCAGTACCATCTGAATGCCTTTTCTCATCTGCAGGCCTTACAATTACTGAAAAACGAACCTGTCTCAATTCTGAATATGTTGGATAATTTTATTTCTCAAGGCAGCTTTAAAGCTTTGGCCAGTTTCGCATGTTTTTGATTAAGGTTTTATTTTTTGTCAAAATTATTGTCGTTTATTGATCAAAAATTATACTTACACATGTTTAAACAGTAAAGTGAAACTGCAAATTTCTGAAAAACTTTCAAAAAATTATCTTGAATTTCTTGATGGCAAAGAAAATTTTAATGTAATCATTAATGATGATGAATCACAAAATACGAGTGCAAAGGTCAAAACACATCTAGCAGTTTTAGATATCGATCATTATATTTTCAAAATTAGTTAGCAGTGTCTAATATGTGACCTTTGGAGAATATCAAAATAATAACAAGGTATTTCAACTTAATAACAATTCGCTACTTTTTGTAGTTTAAAAATACTATAAATATTGTGAATAAGATATGTATAATTGACAAAAAAAAAAAAAAACTGTATATAGTAATTCTTATTTTTAATAATATTCATTTGTTATTAATAAAATTCAGGATTTATTTGTATTAAATAACATTTTAAATATATTCAATTTGCAGTGATGTCAAAAACAAAAAATATTTTAACTATTAGACAAAATTAAAGTTTTCTAAATAAATTGCTCCTGTTATTTAACATATCTTAAAATTATTAAATTGTTCTGCATCAATATTCAATTATTAATTAACTTATGTTCGATATTTGGGTCCCAAGTTGCAGAATTCAGATTGTAATTAAAGAAGTGTTAGTTTGTTTGTATTTGAAAGACTGTTCAAATTAACCCGAGTATTAGAAGACATACCTACGACCCTCCTACTCAGCTTGCCAAATCTAATTGTCTTATTCAACTAAGCCTCTCATATAAGTCATTCTAGTCACTCTTTAATTTCAACTAATTGAAGAATAACTTAGATCGAGTTTTAATAAATAAGTGCCTTGATCTTGCTATAATAATAGTTTTAAAAGAATTTGTATTATGTTAATAAAATTTGCTAAAAGTCCAGTTTGATATTTTTGTAGAAATCAATTCTTTGAACATTACTTTCATTATTGCTTATTTCTTTTAACGTGAATTACTTTACCACATGAAGCTTATATGGTAGACGTGCCGGGTTACACAAAGCATAACTAACCCGGGTCAACCTAATTTTGACTCATGACCCGCATAACCTGTGACAATTTCTGACCCGTAAGAGTCAACCTAACCTGGGTAACAGCTCTAATTTATATATAAAAAAATTAGTAATTATAAAATTTTTTTAAAATTTAAAAATTTTATTTATATTTTTATATATATAAAATAAACCTCTTAATATATATTTTATATTTATATTATTTAAAAATATATTAATTATTAATTTTATAAACTTGCTATATAAGTATATTTTATATAAAAAATTACTATATTTTTTATATTTACAAGTACTTATTTATAAATTATTCTAATAAAAATTTTTTTAAATTTTAAAAAAATTTTATTCTATATATAAAATAATATAAAGAATATTTTTATTTAATAGACAAAATATAGTTTGCATAATAAAAAAATGTTATAAATTAAAAACTAAATAATTTAAATATTTTTTGTAAATTTGTAAATTAATAAAAAAAAATATTTAACTAAAATATAATAATAAATTTATTTTTAAACCTTAATATTATAGTTTATTGCAATGTAGATAATGAATATTATAGGTCTAATTAAGAGTAAAAACATTAGAATAGAAATAATTAAGGTTAAAAGTCATAGTGAAAATAAGTGAAATAACAGAGCAGACCTTGCAAAAAATAAAGCAAAATGCCAAAATAAAATATATGCAGATAAAGTTAAATGTGATGAGATAGAGTACTATTTAGAGTGAAAAAACAAGAAAATTGACATACCAGCAAGACTTCTGTATAAAATAATAGCAAATACCAAAATAGGAGCTAGTTGAAAAGAGACAAATCCAATACAAACATTAGAACCAGAAACAGAAAACACATTACATAATTGGTCAAGTTTTTGGAAAGAAATGAATAAAACAAAAGGAGTTCATTATATATCAAGAAAACTCAGCACAAGAAGAGCTACAGCAATCAAGTGTATAATAGATAACCAACCAACATTTAAGAAGCTAAACAGAAAAAGACCAGAAGTATATATAACAGTAGAGTGTCAAATATACCAAGTCAGAAAAAAAGAGACCCAGGCATATCTAGCAAGTTGTAGTAAACAAAAGAGTTTGTAGAAGTGAATTCAATAAGTCACAACAGTGACAGTATGAAATGAACTCAAGGAAGAAAAGAAAAACAGAATCCTATCACAAGTTCTTTATAAGACATTATTCAGAAAAACAGAAGCAGAAGAAATCATAAACAGAAAAGTGCTAATAAAAGGACTCACAACACTAAAAGTAGAGAAAAGATTAGAGTGACTCCTAAGTAAGCAAGCAATACAGAAATGCATAGATATAGTTACAAGAACAGTATAGAACACCTTCTATGACCAAGTATGAAGAGTGTGATGTGAAAAAGTACAAGCTTGAGAAAAAAAGATCAATATAACAAACAAAATAAAAAAAAATATTCATGCAAAAGGTAAACTAAAGAAAAAAATAAATAAAGATAAATAAGTTAAAAAAGAAGAAAAAGAAAGGAAAGCAGAAAAAACAAACCAAATGAAGAAAAAAGCTTTGAAGACAATAAATATGCTTGTCACAAAAGGAAGAAGACCTTTCTGATATAGCTTTAAGTAGTTAAACGAGCAGTCTATCTCTAACTAGAATAGTGTAGCAGGTTGCACTTAGATACTATTAGAGTGGCCAAGTGATGCTAGACTTAGATGTTGGGAAATTCTATATAATTGTATAGATATATAGTTTTAAGAATCTTAATAAAGTACTAGTGTAACTGCTTAAGGTTAAAAAAAATATATATATATTATAGTTTATATAATTCTAAAAGTATAGTTTAAAATAACAGTCATTAGATTTAATATTATTAATAAGCTTTTTAATTTATTTTAAAAAATATGATGTATCAAAAATAATAATATGACTTATAGTTTATAATTAAAGTCATTTATTAAATAATTGCAAGAAGATTATCCTTAAGTGCCTGTTCTAAAGAATTTAGTATATAATTTATAAGATAAAGAAGAAGAGAAATTGTTTGTTTCTTGAAAACTTAATTGTTAACTGAACTACTTTTTACTTAGAAGAATTTAGAGAGTTTATATATCTGTAAGCTAAGTAGCTAAGTGACTAAGAGACTAAGCAACCAGTATTACTAAGGGATTAAGTGATCAGTTTCACTAAGGGACTAAGTGACCAGTTTTACTAAGTGACCAGTTTCACTAAGGGACTAAGTGACCAGTTTTACTAAGGGACTAAGTAATCAGTATTACAAGCTTAAGACATTAAAATGTTTAAAGCATTAAAATAACTATAACTAATAAAAACTACAATAATAAAAATAATAATATACTAAGATATTAATATAATAATAGTAATATAATAATAATAAAAATCCATCTTATAACAATATTTTAAAAAATTTTTTATTTTTATAATATTTGTTTTAATTTAAAAAATACAATATACTTTATTTATTTTTTTACTTTCACTAAAGCTGTTAGTTATTAGTAACTATTGCCTTTATTGTAATTTTAATTATAATTATATAACTTGTACAAGTTGAATATGCAACTAACTATATATACAGCTTTTGACTATCTATTTAAGTAGTCTGCTTACAAATTTTATACTAGTTGCTATATCTGTAATCTGCTAAGAAATTATCTAATTAAGTACTCTAATTTTTATACTATACCTAATAAATAATGCACAAGTTTCTATATATTTAAATGTTATCTAATCTAATTCTAATCATCTTTTCTATATGTCTATTAAGTTATTATATATTTCAAAGTATATCATCTGACTGTAAGGCTTTAGAAGGTCTTTTTACTAACTTATTATTTATATTTAATTCTTGTTAACAAGGCCTATTCTTGCAGAGTTTACTTAGATTCTAGTACTAACTTTATAATATATTTTTAGTATTTATAATATACCTTTATTTTAACTTTAAACTTTTAATCCAAATAGTTTAAAAGAACTATAACCTGTAGCTAATATATTAGAATTACAATATCTAATATTTTTTTTATTTAGTTTAAGACTTTTAGCAGCTTAGTTAATAATATCTTTTATTTAAAATTCTTATTTGCATAATTTCTTTATATTGGTGTTTATTTTCTAGATCTAGCTTTTATAGTGATACTGTCAAAGATCAGTATTATCTTACTGCTTAGATCTTTTCAAATAGGTTCTGGCTTCTTAGTTCTATAAATTTATATAGCTATAAGAATTTATCTTAAGTTTGTACTATTTATTATCAGATTCATTTCTTTTGTATAATTAGTTATACAAATGCCTCATATCTGCTAGTTATGCTAGTATAATTGTAATTACAGATATTTTATTCTAACTAATTGACAAAATACTATCATTATAATTCTGTTTATAAATTACTTAAGTGATTATTCAAAATTTTAATATCAGTAAGTTTTAAACTCACAACTTAGCACTTGAAAGTTAATAACTTAACCACTTTACTAAGTTATTACACCTCTTTAGTATATTATTATTAATTTATTAAAATTGTCAAATAAACTTTAATCTAACAAATTTATAAAAATATCTTTACTATATTGTAAAATATTATAAATAAATTAAATATTTTTTATTCTTTTAGTTATTTTTTTTTATAAATACTGAACTAATTATAACAATACTCTAACTTTTATTTTAAAAATATTATTTTATTTTTATATATTTGTAAAATTTTACAAAAATTTTAATTATTTTAAAAATATATTATTATAAGATAAATTTTTATTATTGTTATATTACTATTATTATATTATTATTATTTTAATATATATATTTTTTTAGTGTTAAGATGACCTTTTCAGTTTTTTAACTTTTATTAATAATTTTTTTAATAATATGATTCTATGAACTACTACAAAAGAGTGTACAATTGATTACATATATAACTTTCTATATTACCTATTTAAGAAGTCTGCCTAAAAGTTTCTTACTAATTGTTATATCTAATATCTTGCTTGAATGTTTTACTTTAAACCCTCTGAATCTGTAATCTGTATTAATATTACTGGATTATATCCAGATCTTCATATCATTGTCTCAACCTTAAAACTATTTTATTCTTAAAGTAAACTTCTTAGAGCCTTTTGTATTTATTTTTACAGCTAATCTAGGTATTACTATAGCAAAACTAATACTTGTAATCAGAGGTATATTATTTAACTGTTATGCTTTTGTAGAGTTTATACTTATACAAATTCTAGTATTTACTTTATAGCATAACCTCAGTACTTTAGTATATTCTTGCCTTTTTACTTGCCTTTTACCAGACTCTCAATCTAGATAGCTTATATAAAACTATAACCAGTCTATCAGTATATCAGGTTAGCTTAATATTCTTTTTTTTTGTTTTTTTCTAGTAACCTAGTTGGTAGTACTTTCAAGACTTCCAATCTGAAGATTCTTGCCTGTTTTGCTACTATGACTGAGTACTATAACTTTAGTATCTATTTCTTTAAACTAGCTTTTATAGTAGGACTATCAAAGGTTTAGTTATTTTTCTATTCAGATTTTCTTAAATAAACTTCTTGTTATCTAATTTCAATAGATTTACATAGCCAAAAGAACTTATTTAGTATTTGCACTATCAAATTTGTCAGTTTGCGTTTCTTTGTATAACTAGTTACACAAATGCTTTATGACCTGTTAGTTATGCTAATACAACTACTATTACAGATATTCTAACTTAATTATTAGTAACAATTGCTATAATACAAATATTATATAGATAATTATTCAAATTTTTACTGTTAATAGAATTTGAACATTCAATCTATCACTTAAAGGATTAACAGCCTGATCACTTTATTAGGTTATCATACTTCTATTATCTTAGTATATATATATATTTTTTTATTTTTGGCAGCCTTGCCAATATTTTTTGTTAAGAGAATTGCATGTTTAATTATACAAATATTAGCTTAATTTCTAGGTTTAATATCCTTTAGCTACTATACCAGTACTCAGAGGCAGTTTGCTGCATTAGCATGTATTATTACTTATTGCTAAAGGGCTATTTAGGCTAGTCTTTGAGGCCATTTTAGTAAGGCCTCCTATTAATATTAATTAATTCTCTTATTGTGTTTTTCTATAAACCTTTTATTTTTTTATTTTATTTTTTTTTATACTTTTTTCTTTTTCTGATTTTCTATTTCTTGATTCTAATATCATTTTATTTACTGTTCTCATTTGTTGTTTTAATTTTTGGGTCTTGTTTTTCTTCCTTCTTGCACTAATGCCTTAACTTTTTTTCTATTCATATACTTTGTTGCATCTTTCTTCTCATATTGTTTTATAAAACTTATTCTATATCATATCTACAGCACTTGCTAGGAAATTTCTTATTTCTTTTACTGAGACTAGTATATCTTATACTCTTTTAACTACTTTTTTTTGTAAAAGATCTTTAATAAACTTCTTTTTTACTTCTGTTTTTTTTCTCTTATTTGGCCCCAAATTGCTTCTTTTAGTTGCATTTATGTAATGTTTCTTTTCTTGTTCTTCAATAGCTTACTCTATGCCACTGTTATTGCTAATATTTTTGTTTTTAGCCAAAGGTTTTCATAAGATAAACAGACTGCTAAGTGATCTTAATCTTCTTCTTTTTCTTCTTTGCATATAATGCAGTCTAACTCTGTATATAGATTTGAACATCTTGTTGCTAGTTCTTTAAGTATTGGCATTTTTCTTGTATGTATTTGAAAATTATACTAAGTCTTTTACTTCCTCTAGTTGAATTGTATTTAATTCTGTTTTGGTTCTTTGATTTTTTTCTACAATAGTATCTAGCAGTACTTTTTTTTTTCTTGTTTTAGTTTTAACTTTTTAACTGCTAATAAAAAGCTCCAATTTGTATTGTTTTTAATATTAAGAACCTTCTTAACAAAGTTTCATGTTGGGCTTTCTACTACTATATTTTTTCAAAAAAGTGATATATTGGATCTTGAAAAAACTGGCTCTACTATAATTTTGTTTAGGTCTTGCAAATTTACTTCTTTTTTTGCTAAAATATTTGCTTTGTTATTCTATTTGTTATTGCTATAACTCTTTACTTTAACTAACTCTAATTCTAATTTTTTCATTTTTACTAAATTTTCTATATCTATAATTAGGTTGTAATTTTTCTTTTTTATTTTTCTTCTGTTAGTTACAAATTGGCTATTATTATATATACTTGCTATAGCTGTTGCACTGTCTGTATATATTTTAATTTTACTTTTGCTTGGCACTATAAGAATTATAATATAATCTCAATATAACAAAACTTTGATGCTGAAGAATTTTCTTTATTATATCTATATTTGATACATCAAGGTATTCTTTATATAACAAATATATATACAATTTTATAAAACATTTGGTTTATATAATATATTCTTGATATAATGAATAATATATATAATTTTATAAAATATTTGGTTTATATAATATAAAATTTATATCTAAATTAATAAAGCATTTACTTATAGACCACATATATTACTGATCTATTTATTAATTTATACAGTAGATATACTTGTAGCTATACAGTATTAACTTTATAATAGTAAGATAAAGTTAAAATAAAAAAATACATTTTTATATTTTAATATTTATTGTTACTTAAAATATAAATCTTAATTTAATAAACATATGTTCAGAAAAAAAAAAAAAAAAACTCTCTTCACTGATTCTTAATTTCTAAACAAAGCCAAACAAACATAGTGGAAAAACAAAAAAACAGCTTTAGAAACTTTGGGCTCTAAAAAAAAAGACTCAGCATACAAAATACAACAACTTTATTTTAACAATAGTATAAGTAAAGTCTTCTTAAATAAAAGCTTTTGCTAGTTTTATAGTTTTTTGAAAAATTTTTGAAAAAATTGGAAACTGGCACTAAACTCTGAAAAACAGATTTGAAGCATGTGACCAGTCATCAATACAAACAAACAACACGTCACGTAATACTAAACAACAAATAGTAACAACAAATAGCTTTATTAGAAAATAACAGGTAAGTACAGCACATAGAACAAACAAATGGATGAACAATGAAATAGTCTAGAAATGAAAGTACAAACTAAATTAGGATTATCATGCAGTACAAACCTTATTCAACATATCAAGAGTTTTGGTAATAGAAATAGAAGATACTTAGATAGTAAAATACTAGATGCAGTTTTAGCAAAACTATAAGAAAATCCTAATAATTTAGAATATATAGCAAGAGACTTGGCAATTTATGACCCAAAAAACATTACAGCAAATGATTTACTTCTTTATGGCCAAATACTAGAGGTACTTAAAATAGCACAAGTATGTACAGTTTCACATAACATCATAGAAAAATGGGCAAAGAAACTAGCATCAATAGATATAATTCCTAGGTCATTCGGCTATCAAATAGACACAAATAAGAGAGAAACAACAAAAGAAGAAACAAAACCAGAGGAAAAAAAAGAGGCAAAGAAGGTCAAAGAAATAGAAATGTTCATACATTCAGAAAAAAATGTCAAGAACATAAAAATAAAAGAGAAGAATTAGGTCAAGATTTAAAAGGAGTTATTAAGCAAATAGAAAAACTAAGCATTTCAACTATAAATTAACAAGATTGCAAAGACTCCAAGAACACGATAATAGGAAACCTGCCAGCAGAAGTGACAAAATACAAAAGTAGTAACTGAAAGAGAGGAAGCAAAAAAGACCTAGAAGAGTCGACAGATGACAGAATACGCAATCTTAAAGAAGATATCAAAAACATAGATAGAAGAATAGCAGAACTAAAAGCAGAAGAAGAAAAGCAAAAAACTCTAGAACTGACAGACACAATAGAACAAAGTCAGTGGTTACCTAGAAACCGTATATGTGATAGGAGTAAATCCTTTAAGGCAAATATGCCAACATATATAGTACTAGGCGAAAACAAAAAAGAGAAAATTAAATATGCATAGTGGATTTTTCGAGAAAATCATCATATTAAATCAATCCAAGAACTCTTTAAAAAAGGCAATAGTTAGATAAAAGTGAACTTTGACTGTGAATTTAGCAGAGACACAGCAATGGAGAGAATTAAAGAAAAAGAAAGTGAATGGCTTAAAATCATCCCAGAGAAGCCACAAAATAAAGAAAAGAAACAGAAGCAGCAAGTACTAAGAAGCAAAGGAAAGAAGATAGAAGAGCCCAAAAATAATATTGGACAAAAAAAAGAAGAAAACAATGAAAGCAGCCATGCAACAGAAGATGAGCTAAAAGCAGAGTCATATCTAACAATATGGGATTTACTAGCCAATATCAACACAAAAGAAGTAGATCACATGTGCAGAAGTATTAAAGGAGCGCATATAAAATACATCAAAAGATCCAAATACAAAGCACTAACAGTAATTAAAGCAAAGGAAATAGAAGAAGAAAGAATTTCATGATCATTGCCAATAGGAACAAACAAACTTTCAAGAATAACGATAAGAGAAGAAGACTATGATCAGCATAATATGCAAAATCAATTCACAACTCGATTAGTGGAGCTTCCAAGAAACACATCAGAAGTATTGCTATTACGATGCTTGAAGAAAAAAGGTGTAAAATCAGTATATATACCACCTAATAGAAATGGTAACCAAAGAAAATTAGCTACAATTATGTTTGCATTAGTAGAAGAGATGGAAGCAGCACAAACAAAACCAATACATTTCAACAACCACTTACTTTTTTGGCAAGGCCATAAGAGAGAAAATGAAAAATATATAAACAGAAGCAAAGAAGAAAAGTATATCAATAAGGATGATGTCAGTGAAGGGTCAGATGTAGAAACTTATAAAAACAGAAATCATAATGAAAGACAAAAGAAAAATAACAAACATTACAATAATCCCAAAAGAAACCAAATGAAAAGTGAAGAGGCACAACCACAGATGCATAGCCTTCTTTAAAAAATATTAAAAAGATTAGAAAAACTAGAGACACAACAAAGCCAGACAGTGCTAGCTAATTGCTCCTAAGGGTGCACCAGTTGAATTAATGAACTTAGATAAGAAGATTAAAGACTTTCTGCAAAGTGAAAGAAGAGTCTTTGAAAGAGGAAAAAAGGAAAGGTCTTCTAGTCTAAAAAGAAAGGATAGTAGAAATAGGAAAGGAAGAATAGAGAACAAAACAACAACACGAAAGGATTTAAAAGAAAGATGGAAAGAAGGAAGAAAAGAAATTAAAATAGCATGTTATAATGTTAATGAATTGAAAACTAAAGGTTGGAAGTTAGAAAACTTGCTTGGCTGGACAGAAGAAGAAAAAATCACAATATTGGAAATTATGGAAACAAACCTTACAGAAAGAGAAGGAAAATTTTTAACACACACAGCAAACAAAAGATATATAAAGTTTTGGACAAGTTCAGCAGAAGACAAGAAGAAAGGATCTAGTGTTGAAATTATGGTTGATAAACAATAGAAAAAGCATATAGGTGCTGTTAAGAAAATAAGTAAATATATGATAAAGATCACACTATATTTCAAACAATTGGAGTTAGTAGTAATAGCAGTCTATATACCACCAAATGATAAAATGAGAAAAAACATTCAGCAAAAAATTGTGGAAACAGTTACAAAGAGAAAAAGACAAACACAAATCATTATAATAAATGACTTTAATCATACAATAAACAACATTCTAAATAGGCAATACCCACAAACAATAAACTACAAAAGGCTGCCAATTTTTCATTAGATGAAGAATCAAGACTTTAGAGACACATATAGAGATATGAACCCAATAAGTCAACAATATATATGGTCAAATGGAGAAGCAGCAACAAGAATTGATTACATATGGATTTCAGAAGGACTGGTCACAGAGTTACAAAAAGCAGAAATCGAAGAAGTAGAAGAAATTACAGAAAGTGATCACAAAATAGTAATAGCAGAGATATAGATAAAGCATTTAGTAGCAGAAAAAAGCAAGGCAAAGGTTAAAAGGAAGAAACAATCAAGAACAATATACTTGTATGATCAAGCAAGACCAGAAGACTGGGAAAATTATGCACAGGAATTACAAAACTGATTAGAAAAAAAAGAAGTGTTAAGAAACATTCACAAAAAGGAGCAAGATGAAGAAAGAAAGACAAAGAAAATAAACAATATATGAAACATAATAGAAGAAGCAATCATTATAGTGGCAAGTAAACATATACCAAAGAAAAAAGTATATAATACAACAGCAAATAGAAGGAGAAGTTCTAGAGAAAAACAACAAGAAAAAAGCATTATTAAGCTCCAAAAACTAATAAAATATGCAAAAACAAAAAGATCCCAAACAGTAACAGAAGAGAAAAGAATTAAAATGAATGAGCAGTTAAAAACACTAGGCAAAGAAATTGGTGCAAAGTTACCACGAATACAAAGACAATAGTCAAATGCATAAATAAAAGACATGAAGGGTTGGAAAAAGATATTATTAGAAAGAAAGAGGAAAGAATAGGAACAAACACAAAGGAAACAAATAGAAGAGAATATAGACAAAAGATGCGAAATGATCAGAACAGGTCAGAGAAAGATGATAGCAAGCCTCTTAAATAAACCATATAAGAAAATAATACTCGACAGGTTTATTGAACAAGTAAAAGAAGAAACAAACTTGCGAACAAGTCTAAAAGAAGTCAGGAGAGAAGTAGCAGAACACTACAAGAAACAATTTAAGAAAAGAAATACAAACCTAAAAGAAATGTCAGAGGAATGGAAAGAAGTATATGAACTACAAAAAAGCATCAAAGAGGAATGGTATACAGAAGTCAAAAAAAAAATCAAAGAAAAAGAATGGGAAGAAGTACTAAGAGAACTAAAAACAGGAACAGCTTCAGGTATATCAGGTATAAGTTATATTCTGATAAAACAAGCAGAAAAGAAAACACAAGAGGTTTTTAGAAGCTTTGCAGACCTATGTTTAGAAGCAGAGAAGATACTAATCAAATAGAAGATAGCACAAGTTTACCCAATACCCAAAGATGTTGAATGGAGATATAGTCTGAACAATATACAACCAATAGCACTAATAAAAACTTTCAGAAAAGTTGTAACTAAGGTACTAACAAAAAGGCTCACCAAAGTGTTTATGGAAAGGAAAATACTGAAAGGACCCAATTATGCAGAACTTCCAGGTAACTCAACAGAACAGCCAGTACATATTCTTAATATAATAATGAAAGAAGCAAAAGAGAAAGGCAAAGAAGTATGGATACTCTTACAAGACATGAAAAAGGCATTTGACTCAGTTCCACTAAAAAGCTTAGAACTAGCTTTGCGAAGAGTCAAAATATCTAAAAGAACAATAAAATATATCTTGAATTTGTTTGACAAGAGAAAATTAAGAATTATCATAGCCCATGGCCTGACAGAAGAAATAACAGCAGGAGATGGCATAGATCAAGGTGAAGTGATATCTCTATTGATATGGTAACTTTTTTACGATCCACTGTTAGAAAGAATACAAGAAGATGAAGGTTTAGGTTATATAGTAGAACAACAAATCAAGAAAAATATGCAATGCAGCAATATTACAAAACATCAACAAGCAGCAATCGCATATGCAGATGATACAACATGGATTGCAAACAGTAAAGAACAACTATTAGATATATTGAAGATAGCAGAAGAATTCT